>CALSEO010000003.1:32400-59477 GCA_943735915.1 Pherbina coryleti | reverse complement strand
GGACCGGTGTGAAGTTACCATCGTTTTCGCCCCATCCGGCGAATATTAGATATCCTAGCTCTGTTATCACACATGTTAATAGCAGAATACTGCTTAATGTAAAAAGCTCAAAAATTTATAAGCGAATTGAAAAAAAGCTTTCAACCATTCGATCGCATTTTTAGTTAGCTGAAAAGGCTACTACTAGAGGGCATTGCCGAAAAGCTTATTCAGCTAGTCAAAAAAATTTATTCTATTATCCACGTGAGGGCCATAACAACAAACTATGACAGCGATGATAAAAAAAAATAATTTCCGTTAAATATTTTTCCGTTGAACTTTTCCGCTCTTCGGAGTTGAGATCAAAAAGGTTGCCATATATTCAATGATGATATGTTCGAATTTATTTATGTAACCCAAATTGAACATAGTACGATGTTCAATTGAACTCCCATTTTTAATGAAGTGTGTAAAGTGTAACTTTCGTTATTTTCAAATATCGAAGAAAAAACTACATGAATTGTCATTGCATTTAAAAGGTGGTGTTAAGGCAGGGGTGAAATAGTGTCACAACGTTCCAGAAAATGTTGTCATAGTTTTTTTTAAACCGATAGTTTTTATTATAAAGATAATTTTGAAGTCATACTCTTGTGAAGCATTTATTTGACGCTTATATTATGATGAGCTATCAGCTTCACACCTCAAGAATGATTTAGAATTGAACAGACAGGATGTGCTTCGATAAAAACGGCCGAAGAGGCCATATGTCTAAAAAATTTTTAAAACGTAATGTCATGCAACATTCTTTATAAAGAAATACAGGCAATAGATATTAGACATGTGCATGAATGTGTTTGAAAACATTTTTCAACTGTGAACACTTGTGCAGTGAACCGGTTTTAGTTCAAAATCCAAATCATTGCACAGTACAATAAAGAACTCTCTCAAGAGATTAAGAAAATTTGCAGTATTTGGTTGCTTCTCTTCAAATGGTGTGCACGGTTTACATTTTTCAAGTACTGCATTCTAAAACCAATCAAAACGAGCACACCAATTAAATATACAAAATACAGTGAGTGCACGAGTAAAATGAATGAAGTCAATAGGGATATTCACACTGACTTGGGTAGTAAGGTAGATTAGCAAATGCCGTACATTTTGTTTTTGTAAAGTTGTACCCAAGTACTCACTAATTACAAGTGATACAGCGAGCATTATACAAGGGGGCGTGGCAGCTCGAATCTGCAATATCGAATAACTTTAGAATTATAGGTCGCACAATATTGAAATTAGGTTTTCGGCCTCGATTTACATGTGCCGTTCTGCTGGTAAAATCTTATGGGCGTTGGACAAACGGCGTGGCACTTTTTCGGCTGCCCAAATTGTTGGTATAACTTTCGAACTATTAGTCATACATCAATGGAACTCGGTTAGAATGTACTATTTAGTCTTGTCCTTTGACTGGAAAAAATTGAGTGAGCATTGGACAAGGGGGCATGGCACCGCCCATAAAAGTCAAACTTATGGTATCAAATAGCTTTGGAACTAAATGCCGCATAATAATGAAACTCGGCATGGAGTTGCCACTTGATAATGTCCATCTACTAGAAAACCGAGACGGGCATTGTACAAGGGGGTGTGGCTCCGCCCATACAATTACAATTTTTGATATCGAATAGTCTATGAAAGTAAGTCACAAAACATAGAAATTTAGAATAGAGTTACTATTTGGTGATGCATTTCTACTATAAAACTTGGTCAGACATTGGTCAAGGGGGTGTGGCTCTGCCCATACATGCCAAAGTTATGATATCGAATAGCTATGGAAATTAAAGTCGCATAACAGTGAAACTCACAATTGAGTTCCACTTGGTGATATCCTTCTACTAAAAAACTGGGACGAACATTAATCAAGAGGGTGTGTCTCCACCCATACAAGCCATAGTTTTGATATCGAATACCTTTTCTAATACAATAATAACATAATTTTATTATTAGTATATAATAATATATAATAATATATAATAATATATAATAATATATAATAATATACAATAATATATTATAATATATAATAATATGCAATAATATATAATATAATAAATTTAATGTTATTTTTAACGTTTATGACACATCAAAATGGAATTACTATTAACAACTATTTATTTGTTTATTTTAATTTTATAAATTACGCATCAATGAAGATCATTTAATTTTAAATTATTCAAACTAAACTCTTGATACGCAGCTTAATACCTAAATATGAAAATAAATTCGTTTTCTTGCATAAACTCAAAAATACTTGGTGCACCTAGTGCATTGAACACTATATTTTATATGCTTGAACTATTTTGCACACTTTCTTCCACCAATTATTAAGCGTGTGCAAAAACGTTCGCAATAGGGGCATTCATAATAAATGTATGTAATTTTGGTTCAATAAAAACATTGGTAATAAAATAATGGTTTTATAAATTGCACCATAACAATTTCAGGTTCAGATAGGGCTTGCAACTAGTTTAATATTGCTTTTATCAAATCAACTTTGTATTAATACATTCACAATCAAATTATTAACAGGTTTGTTGAAAATCTGGTAAAATTATTTTATTTTAATGATTATAACGAAATCCTTAATTCATTTATGTAATATGCTCTAGTTCTTGAGATATTCAATAAATTAAAACATTATATTTTCTTACAATTAATGGGTATTTTGTAAAAAAATATTCTAAAAATCTTTCTCATTTATAGAGTCCAAAAGTTGACCGGAATATAACTTCTAGTAGTTATTAGTATAGTAGACTCTAGATTTTTATGCAGAAAAAAATTTTCTCATTATAGGTATTTTAACGGTTCTTACCTATATATTACCGGTATATATATCTTTATATTTAAATTTTCCTTTTGCAAAAGTAATGGGGGTCGGTCATACATATTAACCTTCTCCGGCAGTATCTTAAAGGTCATCTGTTCGGGTATATGAAATAAATATACAAAAATCATAAAATTTGAATGGGAGCCCCCCTAAGAAGTGGTCGGAGAGCATAGGTGCCCAACGGCAAAATTTTCCTTTTGTAAAAGTAATAGGGGTCAGTCATACAAATTATCCCTATCCGGCCCTATAATAATAATTATAGTTTCTAATAATTTCGATTAACTTTTTTATAAATATATTAAAGAGACGGACGGCAGACGGACATGGTTAAATCTACTCAGTATGTGGCGCTGATCAAGAATAAATATAATTTTCTACATTGTATACTCCTACTTCTGTGCATTATAAAAGCTTTCGAAAAGTTAATATACCCTGGCCTGTTCAGGTGAAGGGTACCAAACCTTTGTAGAAACGAAATCATGGGGTGTCCCAAAAAACGTACTTCATATTTGATTTTAACGACTTCGAAAACATTAAGTAAAGTCGTCAAACCTCACAGCTTTTTTACAATTGTTGTGCAGTGTAATTATCAAATTTTTTAATAGTTTTACAAACTTCTGTTCCTATACTTCCATTTTTTTACAAAATTAACAAATACTATAAGTAAATACGAAATGTATAAATTACATTTCTGTGCAATAATGCTTAAAAGCAAATTAAGTCTTTCAGTGAAAAGCAAGTACTCAAAAGAGAGTAAATTCCTATTAATTTTCTTATTTAGATCGTTTCAGGTTTTATTTTTTCAATGAAAAAGGTTTTTATAAACCCCTGTTTTATAGCAAGTGAGTATAATATTAATAGCAAGCGTTTTTTTCTAACGAAGTCATATATGCAAGTGTAAAAAGTATAATGGATTAAAAAGTATAATTACATATGCAACAAGATTTATTGTGATAATTTCATACCGTTTTTTATGGTTTCAGTTTAACCATAACAATTTTTTACAATTTTTATATACACTGTAGATACAGGGGCTATTATACTCTAATTTGCTTTTATGGAGATAATTATTTTTGGATTTCTGTGTTGCAGGTATATGTTCAATTACAAAAATATATTAGTGGCACCTTTTCATGTTGTTTTTAAAACTTAAAGTGGCCACGCTGCATGTGTCATTGACTTAAAGATTTTCTTTGAGTTGTAAGAAGCACAAGAATAATTAAAACAAGTTTAACTAAAAAACCAAAAAAAAACAAGGAATATTTCATTAGAAATGAATACGGTAAGTAATTTTGACATATAAGTGAATGTATTTTTTTAATAAGTGAAAGAAGTTATTCAGTGTTAAAGAAAAAAGTTATAAGTGTAAAAGAAAAAATTGTAGTTGTTTTTTGTTTTGTTTTGGCGGTTTTCTTTTTCACCACTTGGATATGGTGTCAATTTATAAGTCAATTTTTACACCATGAAGGTTCTGCTTCTCACCAGAAGATGGAGCTTATAAGCTTTATAATAAATAAGCTTTTTAACATTGCACGATTTGTACACTAGGGTGGAGCGTTTACTATTTTTTTTTATGTTAACAATTAGTGCTCAAAAGTTGCTGGTGGATCCAGAAAGTATTTTTGTAACGTTTCAAGTCAATGTGTACTTTTTTAAACTATTTTAAGGCATGTTCTTACTTGGCGCGCACAGTATTCGAGTGAAAATTTGAAATTTTCTTATAGGAAATCGGTAAGAGATAATGGAAAAATATTTTGGGGTGAAAATACACTCAAAAAAATTATTAAAAATTTGCTTTTTAAATTTTTAACAGTTTTTATGTACCTATAAACCTTTAATTTTAAGTTGACGTGTCGATATCGGAAAGAGATGATGGTTATCATAATAACTAAAGTTTGGCAGCTAAAAAAAAAAAATCATAAATAACATGATTTGGCTATCGTGTGAACTTAAATTTTTAAGTTTGGCAAAAAAAAAAAAAATAAAGATTTTGTGCAAAGAAATATAGAAAAAATAAAAAGTTTTGAAATATTTTAGTTCACACGGAAACTACATATGGGGCATTATTTTTGAAGTGATCCACCCAAAATTTCAAAGTACTCCGATTTTGATGAAATTTTCACCATGTATAGTTCTTAAGGTTATACGTTCAAGATGTTAATTTTGTACGCCCAGAACGACGGAATAACTTTTTACAGGGTGTTTAATTTTCAAGTTTAGTGTGAGAATGTGAAAGTAAAACGGTCTTTAACTTTTCAACGAATGAACCGATTTGACTAAATGAAACGTCAAACGAAAGAAAATTAATGAACATTTTAACTCATTTGTAAGAATTTTGGAAAAAAGTTTTTTTCTATAAATTTTTTTTGAAAAATAAAAAAAAAATTATTTTTTCAAAAAGAATACCCCCTACGATTTTTTTCGCAACAATTTTACAAAAATAATAAACTTATTTACTTCAAAATGAGATATCATCCAGGATGGTATCTCTTAGGGTTTTGAAGTTATGAGCATTTATGCATGAAAACTTCCAACTACTTTATTTCATCACACAAAAAAAAAGCTTAAAGTCACCCAGCTAGCAGTTCCAATTGCGTAAGAAACCTCTGTATGCTAAATCTTAGCTTATATTAACAAAAAAAATAGATTTATTGTTTGATTTTTTTAAATCTTTTTATTTATTATAAGAAAAAATCTTGAAATTAGAGTCTAGTGAATACTTTTTTTAATATTATTGACTTATCTTTAGTTGGAATAACACAGTGATATCCTTGAGTCCCAGGTACTATTGTTGCTTGTGAAAACCTTCTTTTTAAGATATCACTGTCGTTCCTTGATCTGCTTTTGAACTGTAAAACACTTCTGTTTTATTCAAATTTATTTTTGCCCAATCATACAATGCTTTGGGTGTTAAAATGTGGTTTTTTGATGAGGCTTGTAAACTAGCTCGTGCTGCAAGGCGTTTTAGATTTCCGCCTATTTAAAAATTTTAAAGATGGTCTTAAGGAAAACGAGTTTTTAATTCAATGCGACTTTGCAGAAAACTATGCATTTGTTGTACAAAATGCTGCTCAATCGTTTCATTGAAACAACGACCAATGTGATTTGCAAATTAAAAGTTTGGCAATTTTCTCCGATAGGCTTAATCATGATACCGTTGCTGTGTATGATAACCAAAAAATTATAATACATTTTTTAAAAAAACATTTCGATCCAACAAAAATATTTTATTTTACCGATGGTGTTGCACAACATTTCAAAAATAAGTATAATTTCTAAAATATTTTATTAAAACTTTTTGAGAATAAAGTTAAGAGAGTCTTCTAGTATATCTATATGAGATCACCGTTTCTTATTTCTTCTTTTAGAATCTGTGGCATTAGCAGTTTCACCTATTTTTAGCAAAAAAGAAAAAAGTTGAATTCTTGCAACTCATTTTAAAAAAAATTGAACTGGGATATTCTAATAAAACTTCTTGAGAATAAAGTTAAGACACTCTTCTAGTATATCTATATGAGATCACCGTTTCTTATTTCTTCTTTTAGAATCTGTGGCATTAGCAGTTTCACCTATTTTTAGCAAAAAAGAAAAAAGTTGAATTCTTGCAACTCATTTTAAAAAAAACTGAACTGGGATATTCTAATAAAACTTCTTGAGAATAAAGTTAAGACAGTCTTCTAGTATATCTATCTGAGATCACTGTTTCTTATTTCTTCTTTTAGAATCTGTGGCGTTAGCAGTTTCACCTATTTTTAGGAAAAAAGAAAAAAGTTGAATTCTTGCAACACATTTTAAAAAAAATTGAACTGGGATATTCTAATAAAACTTCTTGAGAATAAAGTTAAGACACTCTTCTAGTATATCTATATGAGATCACCGTTTCTTATTTCTTCTTTTAGAATCTGTGGCATTAGCAGTTTCACCTATTTTTAGCAAAAAAGAAAAAAGTTGAATTCTTCATCTTCAGATGGTGATGTGAATGTCAATGTAGACGAAGATTGAGATAGTGATGTAGATGTAGATGTAGATATAGACGTAGGTCTAGATGTAGATGTAGATGTAGATGTAGATGTAGATGTAGATGTAGATGTAGATGTAGATGTAGATGTAGACGTAGATGTAGATGTAGATGTAGATGTACATGGAGATGTAAATGTAGTTGTCGCTGCAGATGTAGATATAGATGTTGATGTACATGCAGATGTAGATGAAAATGAAAATGCAGATGGTGACGTAGATCAAGATGAAGGTGACGAAGTTCGATTCAATTGTGTGAAATAGTTCGTATATAGTTCGTATATTGATGTCTTTGCGAAAGCTAAATAGGTACGAATAAGCCATTTCAGCCCTTAAAAGGGCTTTGAATGGGCTTCTTCTGATCATGTTTTTTGTGCGTATTGAAAGATTATTGCACAAAAATGATTGAGAACTGGACTCACAAGTTTTGGGCCGAAACCGACCGACTAATTCCTATTCTCAAAAAGTTTAACATGGTATCATTTAACTATGAGGTTTACCATTGTTTATAGATTTGGCGGCCGATCAGAAATATTATTTTATATTGAAAAACTAATCAATCTGACTATCAGTGACGGACACCACACATGCATGAAATAGATACACTACCGTTATCACCGCAGCCCTCAGCATCAAAGCAATAACAAAAACAATATTTATAACAACAGAAAATAAACCTAAACTACAAAATAACCAATGGAGTAACTAAGGCATGGTTGTGCCTTTCAGAAAAATGGGGGAAAACTGTACAGCCCATAATTCTACAAAGACCAATAATTATTGATCGAATTTCATTGATCTACACGTGCTAAAAAAGAATATGATATATTAGTTCAGCCAACAGGTGTAGTTCAATCAATATTAATGAAAAATAACAAAGTATTTAACCGGTTTAATTTAATTGCCAAAATATCTGTCTAATACCAAATCTATCTACCTAATCTTTGTTTCAAAGCTCGGTTTATGTTCCCGATTCAAAGATTATGGGATTCTCCCAAGTTTTTTTCTTAACCCTCATCTATCTAACTAATATTTTTTGTAACAGTCGGTATATGTTCCCGACTTGAAAGACTATGGGATTCGCCCAAATTTCTTTTGCAACCCTCATCTATCTATCTAATTATTATTTTTTTTTTTTTTTTAAATCGGTAAATGTTCCCGATTCAAAAGACCATGGGATGCGCCCAAATATCGTTCTTAACCCTCATCTATCTAACTAATATTTTTTGTAAAAGTCGGTATATGTTCCCGAATTGAAAGACTATGGGATGCGCCCAAATTTCTTTTGTAACCCTCATCTATCTATCTAATTATTATTATATTTTTTAAAAATCGGTATATGTTCCCGACTTGAAAGACTATAGGATGCGCTTAAATTTCTTTTGTAACCCTCATCTATCTATCTAATTATTATTATTTATTTTTTTTTAATCGGTAAATGTTCCCGATTCAAAAGACTATGGAATGCGCCCAAATATCTTTCTTAATCCTCATCTATCTAACTAATATTTTTTGTTAAAGTCGGTATATGTTCCCGACTTGAAAGACTATGGGATGCGCCCAAATTTCTTTTGTAACCCTCATCTATCTATCTAATTATTAATATATTTTGTAAAAATCGGTATATATTCCCGACTTGAAAGACTATGGAATGCACCCAAATTTCTTTTGTAACCCTCATCTATCTATCTAATTATTATTATTTATTTTTTTAAATCGGTAAATGTTCCCGATTCAAAAGACTATGGGATGGGATGGGATGGCCCAAATATCTTTCTTAATCCTCATCTATGTATCTAACTAATATTTTTTGTTAAAGTCGGTATATGTTCCCGACTTGAAAGACTATGGGATGCGCCCAAATTTCTTTTGTAACCCTCATCTATCTATCTAATTATTAATATATTTTGTAAAAATCGGTATATGTTCCCGACTTGAAAGACTATGGGATGCACCCAAATTTCTTTTGTAACCCTCATCTATCTATCTAATTATTATTATTTATTTTTTTAAATCGGTAAATGTTCCCGATTCAAAAGACTTTGGGATGCGCCCAAATAACTTTCTTAATCCTCATCTATCTAACTAATATTTTTGGTTAAAGTCGGTATATGTTCCCGACTTGAAAAACTATGGGATGCGCCCAAATTTCTTTTGTAACCCTCATCTATCTATCTAATTTTTATTTTTTTTTTTAAATCGGTAAATGTTCCCGATTCAAAAGACTATGGGATGCGTCCAAATATCTTTCTTAACCCTCATCTATCTAACTTATATTTTTTGTAAAAATCGGTATATGTTCCCGACTTGAAAGACTATGGGATGCGCCCAAATATCTTTTTTAACCCTCAGCTATCTTACTAATATTTTTTTTCAAAATCGGTATATGTTCCCGACTTGTGAGTCTATGGGATGCGTTCAACATATCTTTCTTAGCTCAAATCTGTCTACCTGGTGTTATTTTTTAATCTCGTTTATGGGATGCGCCTAAATATCTATCCTAACCTATAACTCTACCTTATCATTTTTTGAAATGTCGGTATTTATTCCCATTTGAAAAACTTAGATGCGCCCAACTAAATAAAGCTCAATTAGATGGCACAATTACATGAAGGTTTTCAAATTGTTCTCAATGTGTCTAAGCCCTATCCTATTGGACGTATGTTCTTAAATTGTGCTTTTAATTTTACTCGTTTTGGCATACAAAACAAGTAAAATTTTCAACATTGAAATTCGTTGTTGATGGTAAATTATGTCGATCCAATACGCATTGCCTATGGACCTGATAGCTACACATATCACACAACACCCACTGCTGAATTCCTCCAATATTGTCAAATTGGCTGCAACAGTACAAACAGTAATCCTCTCCATTTGAATGTTCCAAACAAATTTTCGAAAGGTACTCTCTATACTTGATAGCATTAAAATGTTTTGGGGGTTTGTTTTGGTTCAAGAAGTCTTCCGCGTATTTCAAAACAAAGTACCCACAGCTCCAATTATCTTTTTGAAAGTATTTTAAGCTATCTATTTTGAGTGACCATTCATTATTTGTGAAAATATTGTTCCATCCGTTTTTATCTGCCACTTCGCTATAGAGCTTCACAAATTGTTTGAATCCTTCAAAAAAATTTGTGCATCGATACGGCTGGGCGTTTTGTTGCTGTGGGTCATAAAATGTCAAAGTACATTTTAATATGTCTGCAATTGCAAGGCACCAATGACTGTCTATATTTACAGGATATATAACATTTTTTGTATTAATATCAAATTCCATATATGATGGAAAATGAAGTTTTAAAATATCCTTTTCCTTCTCCGATTTGTTATGTAAATCATTTATATATTTGTCAGTGACGACTGCGTCATTAAAACAAACATTCATCATTTCTGAATTTCCTTTAAAAATGTCCAAAACATAATTCATGTGGTAATCATCCAACCATTTCGTTGTCTCTTTACTATTTTTAGTAATGAGACATTCGTACTCTGTTTGCTGTAATATATAGCTGTAAGCACGTCCATTAGAAGATATTACACTTCTAACGCAAACTAAATAATTTCCACCCAAAGTGTTTCCTTCAATCCTTTTATACCTGTCAGTATTACGAATAATTTCGTTTTGGTACTTTAATATCCTATCTGAAATGGGTGTATTTTTGTTGTTTGCTGTTTTTAATGCTTCTTTAGCTCTGCTTAGAGTAAGAGCTCTTTTCAGTCGACTCTTATCACAATACCTTTGATGTTGAGAAGCTTTGGTAAGTTTATTTTTCTTTGACCAACACTCTAAAGCAGCTGAAATTTCATTGCTTTTGGGTTTTGTACACCTCGTGTTTGGAATTTTGAATTCCGTTTCAAAGCAGTAATAATCAATTTTTGTTTTCAATAGGCGTATAAATCTGCCTAATTTTACCGGAAGCTTTCCTATTGTAATGTTAGAGCCAAGACAAAATGATTTGATGTTATTGAAATGTCCTTCTATGCGTTCATTTGTCAATTGTGCATTCTTGTTAAAATTGTAGTGCTTACCATCGTTTATAATATTTGACCACAGAGGTAAATAAGGTATGTATCTTTTTTTGACAATTGCTATTAGCTCTGGACAATAGAAAGGATTGTCTTTGAAGTTACTTTTTTTATCTTCAATTTTTTTTTCTACATATTCCAATATGTTAAGAAAATCCTGATAATAGCAGCTATTCTTATATTGCACATCAATAATCTTTTGATTACTACTCATATTTTCGATGTCTTTATCGAAAATAAGGCTTTTACCCTCTGTGCACAATTCCGTCAAACTTAAAAAAACTTCTTTAGTTTTTACATCCAGTGTTGGACTTAAAAGAAGCTCACAAAAATATTTGTGCCAGCTCTTTATATTTTTGTAACAACTTTCATTGTATAAGTAAGCAATCATTTCCTTTATTTTATTCCCAAATGAATTAGGAAGAAGCCTATTAATTTCCTTTGTCACTTATTAAAACAATGTAGTTGTATAAAGTAGATTGCTCACTTTTGACAATTTCATAAGTCAAATTTATATAACTTAAAAGGTCCATTTTGTTGTATGCAAGGCAGGCAGCATTAAGAAAGGCCATGCTGAAATCTGTTACAACAGTCGTAAATACTGGCCATGCATTTAGCTCTATACATCTATTGCGAAATGACGATAGCCAGTAATAAATAGAGTTTTCATCGTGCCGGCACGACACTCTCTCAGCTATTGCGACCGTTCTTCCGTTTGGTGTTTTTATTACCAAAGCATAATAATAAATAATTTTATTTGCTGCTGAAAGGTCTCTCACGGTATTACCAGTTGCGTCTAGATGTCCAATTATATCTTCATTAGAAGATATAGTTTTTGCAACATTTATTTGACGATTACTGTACATATGAACGTCAAGAGTACGTGAGGCATGCTGAATGTAAATATTTCCACTTTTTCGCTCTTCGTCCATAAGAAGGAGAAGGTCTTGAAAATCGTCTGTATCCAAATCTTGTTCTGACATTGCTTCGCTACGTATTTTTCTTATTGTTGAGTCCGAACAAATGTCCTGCATATTTTTTTCCTTTAACAACAGCTCCTTATCACAATTCTTAACTGAATGCTCTCGATATTCTTGAGGATATAAACATAACAAGTTCTTTTTTAAAATCTGTCGTTGCTTTCCTCGAACATGGCCAGTCAAAAAAGATGTGTGACATTTGGTTCCTCTGGACTCAACCGGAAGCTCAATTAATTTCGCGCCTGGTAATATTCTTGGGATATAAATAATATATAATCGACAGTTGTTATGCTTACAAACCAAGACTATTCTATAAAGAAAGTTCACTTGTTTTGCCTTTAACCTTGCAACAAGTATGCAACTTGTCAAATTTCTTAACAATTTCCTTAGATAATACAAATAATTTTCCGATAGCTCGTTTGTATCTTTTTCAACTAATTCGTAATATTCCGCGATGTTAAGATAAAGACTAAGGTTATTTAAGCAATTTGACGATGTAGGGTTAAGTTTTTTTACTTTCGCTGGTGGCTCAAAATCATTTGTTGGACTGGATTGCATACGTGATCTTTCTTTCAAAATTGGAGATGTTGAATACACATTAGTTTCGTGAATATATTTTGCTGGGGATAGTAATATTGGAGACGACATAGACTGTGTGTGCATTAATGATGAGTTTTGATAATTTTCCTTTACAAATTCATGTGAAATTATTGATGTTTCATAATCTAAATCTGTAATATTTTTTTCATATTGAATGTCTTCATGTGGGTTTGTGATATAGATAGCTCTAACTGACTCTCAGAGGATAACTGAGGAATTAATTGGTTATTTTGTAAAGGTAATTTTTGTTTCGAATTTGTTGTAAATTTTGGTGGGCTTAAGCTTACTGTTTCAGATTGTAAAAATAATTCCTCAACTAAATTTTTAATTTCTGCAAAATTCATTTTATAATAATTCCTAAGGAATTTTAAATCTTTTTGATTTGAAACATAAAATGAATCAAGTTTTTTGCATAGCATTTTTACAACCCGAGTATTTAGCGACGATATGCTTATACTATTTGCATGCATGTTTAATTCCTGCAAAGACAAAAACATAACTGAGCGAACATAACACTATTGAATTTACTTCTTCGAAGAACTTCCTTTTCCTATAATAGAGATAAAAGTTTAATGGTTATAAATTTGGAAATTTAAACTAAACCGATAGTTTTTTAAGAAACACCATAGCTGCACCTCTTATAAATTATTAAGCAAATACAAAATTTTTATTTATTTATTTTAAGCCAATGTTTAAATTTATATCGAATATGTTATCCTGGCTATTCAATAAGTCCTTTTTAAATTATTTTTAATTTTTGTTTTTCATCGTAAGTCAGTAGAATTGTTCAAATACATATTTTTATTCCGTGGTTATTAGACCGTATCACCAAAACTAACCTATATTTGACCCCACCTCAATCGTTAGACATTTAAGACATTTTCAAAAAAAAATTTTTGTTTTTTTTTTGAAATGGTCCCTACGGTGCTTTTTTCTTGTTTTCGTTATATCTTCTGTGTTTCTTTCCACCTTATCTCAGTTGCTACTATGTTAAGAAAATCTAAAAAGAGCAAATAATTAAAGCTCACAAAAAATCATTAGGACCATGGAAACAAATTATATCCATTAAATTCATTTTTGAAGCAGTTCCAAACGATTTTATCCCAAAAATAACACTTCCGAAATGTTCGTCGTTCATACTCGAATTTTTATTAATTTTATAAATCTTGCGCTCGAAGCTGTCAAGCTTCGCGAAAATGTGCCCCAAACACATATATAAAAAATCTTTGGGATCGGACAAGAAACACAGAAGATATAACGAAAACAAGAAAAAAGCACCATAGGGACCATTTAAAATAAAAAAAATTTTTTTTTGAAAATGTCTTTTAAATGTCTAATGATTGAGGCGGGGTCAAAATGGGTTTACTTTTTTTCCATACAAGGTGATACAGTCTGGTGGTTATATCAAAAATAGTAGCTTTTAAAACACTTCAACACTAATAAAATGTTAAAACGCAGTTAAAATAGTATATTTAATTGTTATTGAAAATATTATTTAATGTATTGCATTTACTTCTATACTATTATATAAAAGAAGACTCACGTATGTTCGGCTGCGAAAAGCTTGAGAATGGCAGGCGCTATTTCAAAAATTCTTTTTCTCTAGGATAGCTATGGTGCCCAGTTGGGACATGGGATATATAAATTTAATAACCATTGTTTAAATAATTAATTAAAATTCAAAGAGAATAACCATACAATTTCTTTATTCTTATTCTCAGAGAGAAAAAATTTTCTCATTAAAGCTCTGTGCATTTAAAAAAAAGGTTGTGCCCAAAGCTAATAAGGTAGAATATATGTATATATACTTCTGTATTCCAACTATGAAATCGAAAAGAGACAGCCATAACAACATAAGATGTTGCTGTTTGTGTTAGTATATTTGAATATATGAAAATTACTACACAAAAAATAAAAAGTCAAACCGTCACAGGGGCGGTTGTTATGAAAACGTTTGCCCCAAACATATAAGAAAATATTTGTTTTTCCTAAATCACAGGTACGCACCATTATAAAACAATTATAAGAACGCTTGAAATATGATTAAATTTAAACTTAACAAAATTTTAATCGAAAAATTCAAATAACAAAAATTTCAAATAAAAATTATTGACAATGGAAGCACCGCTCCTGAGTTTTTTTAATTTGAAATTTAATTTCCTCTATATATTTTCTCGCTCATATAACAATTTATCAGCACTCTAATGTTGACGAATATATGAGATAGAACAATATGTCAAAATCGCTGTGAGACAAAAGCTCTATTTTCAAACTCTTTTCGAGCATCCCAGAAGGAAATGGTCATGTATAGGAATGTGTTTTAGAATGTATCGCCCCTATGAAGTATACATTCCAGAACGTGTGATTTTTTACACGGCGATGTCATAGGAAAATCATGCATCCTTTTTGCATTCCTAAAGAATGTGTAAAATATTACATGATTTTAACATGAACAAAATCTTTGTGAAAAAAATATGTACTTTTTCTTACATGAATAAAGAATGTATGAAGAAGTCAATGTTTTTTATCATTCGTTCAAAATAAGAAAAACGTTTGTATTCAAAGATACTTCACTCGGTCATGTATCTTTTGTATCTCTTTTTTCGACGAAGAATTCATGCATTCTTAAGTCATACATTCCACACTTTCCTTCTGGGATCATATATAAAAGCCCAGAAGGAAATGGTAATGTATAGGAATGTGTTTTAGAATGTATCGCCCCTATGGAGTATACATTCCAGAACGCGTGATTTTTTACACGGCGATGTCATAGGAAAATCATGCATCCTTTTTGCATTCCTAAAGAATGTGTGAAATATTACATGATTTTAAAATGAACGAAATCTTTGTGAAAAAATTATGTATTTTTTCTTACATTAATAAAGAATGCATGAAGAAGTCAATGTTTCTTATCATTCGTTCAAAATAAGAAAAACGTTTGCATTCAAAGATACTTTACTTGGTCATGTATCTTTTTTTTCTCTTTTTTCGACGAAGAATTCATGCATTCTTAAAGTCATACATTCCACACTTTCCTTCTGGGAGTCAACAATCCAGCGGGAAAATGAGAATTGATTAAAAAAAAAAAATCGTAAATGGAATAGATTCTTTTGCTTACATTTTAGAACGTATTCCAAAGAATATATAAATTAAAGCAAAACATATGAATTGGAATATATCAATCAAAAGTTTATATCAACCAATATATCAACCAAACAAATTTTGGCATAAGTGAGAAAAGCAACAGTCTGTTTTGATTTGTTTTCTCATTTTCGAAAATGAATACTTTTTATTTAAAAAAATGCATTTAAAAAGTGAATAAAAGAATCGATTTCTGTAGCTATTCATATGGAAGCGAGAAAAGAATGTACTACTATTTGTAGGACGTCAGCGTCCCACCGGCAAAATGAAAATGGATTCTAGAAACAAAAATCGTAAATAGAATGAATTCTATTGCTAACATTTTAGAATGTATTCCAAAGAATATATACATACATTTATAGCAAAACCTATGAATTGGAATCTATCAAGCAAAAGTTTACTGATTCGTTTTTATTCCAGCCATAATCGATTACGACCCATATAATTATTTCTATTATATAAAATGTTTTTAGATTCCTTGCTTGCTTTTTTGATAAGTGAAAAACGAACTGATTTTAAAACAAATTCTGGTATAAATGATCATATATGTAAAACTTCTATATTGGCAGTACACTGTACTGTGAATGTACCCGAAATTGTGGCGTCCGTGGTGTAGTTGGTTAAAAGTCCGTGGCCTCTATGTCAACGAACCTGGAGACCCGGGTTCGAATCCCAGCAGCGACAAAAAATTATTTGAATTCAAATGATTTTTCTGTACGGCCGCCACCTCTCTGCAGACAATGGAAAACCTCAGAGAGTAATCAAAATGCCATGTAAAGCTAATTGAGAATAAGAACATTCCGTTCATCACCGTTCGGAGTCGGCGTTAAACCTGTAGGTCCGGTTCTCGGTCAATTGTGTACAAACTTAATAACACGCACAACACAATTGACCATAAGAAGCTAGGTCAAAGTTCTTTCAATGGCTAAAATGACCAGTTATTTATTTATTTTTGGTTTTTTTTATGTACTCGAAATTTAATTTTATAACAAAAAAACTCAGGAGCGGTGCTTTCATTGTCAAAAATTTCATTTAAAATTTCTGTTGTTTCAATTTATATGGTTTAAATTTTGTTTGCTTGAATTTTTCTTTTTAAATTTTTATCATATTTCACGCGTTGGTCTGATAATTGTTTTATAATGGTGCGTACCTATGATTTATGCAAAACAAATATGTATGCTTTGTTTTGTTTTATGTTTGGGTAGACATTTTTCTTAACAACCGCCCCGTTGACGTATAGTAGTAGTATATTCAAATATACTAATACAAACAACAAAATCTTATGTAGGCTATCTCTCTTTGATTTCGTAGTTGAAACTCATTCAAAATTTAGTTTGCTGCCAATAATGAAGTATTACATACATGGTTTAATAAATAAGGTTGTCGCATGGGTGAGAGCGAGTTCCAATAAATGTCGAATCGAAGTTGACAACGCATACAAAATCTGAATGCGTAAATTGATAACATGCAAAGCCGATAAAGTTGTTGTTGTAGCTTTTCATTGATTTTGACAATTATGTGTACTGTGAAGAGAGAACGATCAGCCACGAGACAACCTAATTTATTCAACCATGATTACATATATGAAAAGAATCTATTTAAAAAGGGAAAAAAAAAACGATTCTGTAGCGATTCCACTTGAAGCGAGAAAAGAATGTACTATTCTTTGTAGGACATCAGCATGTTAAAAATAATCAATTCTAGAATCTATACTGGAGAAGAGAATTGATTCTTTTTTTATATAAAATTGCATCTTTTTCCCGATGGGGTGTTAAAAATAATCAATTCTAGAATCTATATTGGAGAAAAGAATTGATTCTTTTTTTCCCGGCGGGAAGGTCCACAAAAAAGAAAAAAAAAGACAGCAACATGTATTGAGTGCGGTACCAATGCTGTCACCTTTTTGAATGTAAAAATACTGCCACTTTTATAAAAGCATCGACAAAAATTCCGTGTCGATGTTTTGTTGAAATGTTTTGATGAAATTTATCAGCTTAAACGAAAGATATATTTAATTTTAAAATAACAATTCTCTAAGGCCGTCATATATTTTTCTTACCTCTGAGCTGATATTTTTACGTATAAACGAGATTTTTATATATAGGGTATTTACAGATCCCTTCTAAAGTTGATATATAGTAACTTTAAAACGATACTTCAATCAAATTTTGAGAACCCCTACACATAGTTGATTCTAAAATTGACACGCCTTTTGAAAAGAGAAGCTTTCTTTAATTTATTGATTTTTCAATAAAATAAAAATAACAAGAGAAGCTTTCTTTGATTTATTGATTTTTCAATAAAATAAAAATACCTTTCAGAAATGCCAGTTTGCTACGAAAAACAAACATGTTGGAAAGCAAGGCAATTTTACCAGTTTGTGTTATCTCTTTTTTACATGCAAAACAAAATCAAAAATAGTTACCACATGGCAAAATGTTTTAGAGTTAACAGACGGCGTAGTTAACACACCAGATAAAACAAAACTGTGAGTACCCCAATACAGTACAGCGCTAGGAAAAGTGAACTAATGCATGAAAAAAAATGATCAGGAAGATACAGAAAGTTTATTACTTTAGTTATTTTTTACTAGCAAATACCCGCTGCTTCGCCGGCGATAAAAATATTAAATATCATTAAAAACTTTAAATCTTGAAATTTAACAGCCGTATTCATATTGCAGTGGGAAGAGTGTAAATAATGGTTTGTGTATTAGATAAATTCAGTGACTTGTTATTTATTTTTCGCAATTTCGTCAAGATTTTGATATTTAAAAATCAATAGTTTTTCTCAGCCATCTGCACTGAAATAATTGTCATTTTATTATTTTTTTTTTTATAAATATTTTGAAATCTTTGACAAATTTTCTTGTTTTTATTTTCTTTTTTTTTGGAAATTTTTTATATATTTTGAATTTTCTTGACATATTTCCCAAATGTTCGAAATATTTTGAAGAATTTTAATTATTTTAGACAATATTTGTGCTCAAATGAGAGCAAATAATTAAAAAACTGCTTTATGAGAGGTGTGTTATAAACCTTAAAAAAAAAATTTCAATTTCAACCATATTTAAAAATCCTCTAATTTATAAACAAACATTTTCAAACACTTTTTGACATTTTGTTTGTTTTTGATACATTTTGAAATAATTTGATACGTTTTGACAATATTTGTTGTGCTCAGATGAGAACAAACAAATTTTTAAAATGCTTTATCGAGGGTTTATTGAAGGTTTCAACCATTTTTAAAATTCTCTTATTTATCAAACATTTAAAAGAGCTTTTGAAAGCTGTTGAAACGTTCAACATGAAAAATGTTTTTAATTTTTTTTTCGATTTTTTTCTTATGAAGGCTTTGTAAGAGGCTCATAATTTTTTATGAATACAGCCGTTTGAATTTCGGTAAAATTGTATATTTGTGTTGGAGCGACTTAGTAGTTCCATCAGAATAAAGTAACCAGCTAACTTATGTAATAAAAAATAACTAAAGTAATAAACTTTCTGTATCTTCCTGATCATTTTTTTTCATGCATTGGTTCACTTTTCCTAGCGCTGTGACTATTGGGGTTCTCACAGTTTTGTTTTATCTGGTGTGTTAACTACGCCGTCTGTTAACTCTAAAACATTTTGCGATGTGGTAGCTATTTTTGATTTTGTTTTGCATGTAAATAAGAGATAAAACAAACTGGTAAAATTGCCTTGCTTTCCAACATGTTTGTTTTTCGTAGCAAACTGGCATTTCTGAAAGGTATTTTTATTTTATTGAAAAATCAATAAATCAAAGAAAGCTTCTCTTGTTATTTTTATTTTATTGAAAAATCAATAAATTAAAGAAAGCTTCTCTTTTCAAAAGGCGTGTCAATTTTAGAATGAACTACTTGTAGGGGTTCTCACAATTTGATTGAAGTATCATTTTAAAGCTACTATATATCAACTTTAGAAGGGATCTGTAAATATCCTATACATAAAAATCTCGTTTATACGTAAAAATATCAGCTCTGAGGTAAAAAAAATATATGACGGCCTTAGAGAATTGTTATTTTAAAATTAAATATATCTTTCGTTTAAGCTGATAAATTTCATCAAAACATTTCAACAAAACATCGACACGGAATTTTTGTCGATGCTTTTATAAAAGTGGCAGTATTTTTACATTCAAAAAGGTGGCAGCATTGGTACCGCACTCAATACATGTTGCTGTCTTTTTTTTTCTTTTTTGTGGACCTTCCCACCGGGAAAAAAAATCAATTCTCTTCTCCAATATAGATTCAAGAATTGATTATTTTTAACACCCCATCGGGAAAAAGATGCAATTTTATATAAAAAAAGAATCAATTCTCTTCTCCAGTATAGATTCTAGAATTGATTATTTTTAACATGCTGATGTCCTACAAAGAATAGTACATTCTTTTCTCGATTTTGTAGCGAAATCGTTTTTTTTTCACTTTTTAAATAGATTCTTTTCATATATGTATGTAATCATGGTTGAATAAATTAGGTTGTCTCGTGGCTGATCGTACTCTCTTCTCAGTACACATAATTGTTAAAATCAATGAAAAGCTAGAACAACAACTTCATCGGCTTTGCATGTTATCAATTTACGCATTCAGATTTTGTATGCGTTGTCAACTTCGATTCGACATTTATTGGAACTCGCTCTCACCCATGCGACAATCTTATTTATTAAACCATGTATGTAATACTTCAATATTGGCAGCAAACTAAATTTTTAATGAGTTTCAACTACGAAATCAAAGAGAGATAGCCTACATAAGATTTTGTTGTTTGTATTAGTATATTTAAATATACTACTACTACTATACGTCAACGGGGCGGTTGTTAAGAAAAATGTCTACCCAAACATAAAAAAAAACAAAGCATACATATTTGTTTTGCATAAATCATAGGTACGCACCATTATAAAACAATTATAATACCAACGCGTGAAATATGATAAAAATTTAAAAAGAAAAATTCAAGCAAACAAAATTAAAACCATAAAAATTTAAACAACAGAAATTTTAAATGAAATTTTTGACAATGAAAGCACCGCTCCTGAGTTTTTTTGTTATAAAATTAAATTTCGAGTACATAAAAAAAAACCAAAAATAAATAAATAACTGGTCATTTTAGCTATTGAAAGGACTTTGACCTAGCTTCTTATGATCAATTGTGTTGTGCGTGTTATTAAGTTTGTACACAATTGACCGAAACCTACAGGTTTAACGCCGACTCCGAACGGCGATGAACGGAATGTTCTTATTCTCAATTAGCTTTACATGGCATTTTGATTACTCTCTGAGGTTTGCCATTGTCTGCAGAGAGGTGGCGGCCGTACAGAAAAATCATTTTAATTCAAATAATTTTTTGTCGCTGTTGGGATTCGAACCTGGGTCTCCAGGTTCGTTGACATAGAGGCCACGGACTTTTAACCAACTACGCCACGGACGCCACAATTTCGGGTACATTCACAGTACAGTGTACTGCCAATATAGAAGTATTACATATATGATTATTTTAAATAAAATGTATTTACTTTCGGAAATAAGAAAACAAATCAAAACGGACTGATGTTTTTCTCACTTATACCAGAATTTGTTTTAGAATCAGTTCGTTTTTCACTTATCAAAAAAGCAAGCAAGGAATCTAAAAACATTTTTATATATTAGAAATAATTATATGGGTCGTAATCGATTATGGCTGGAATAAAAACGAATCAGTAAACTTTTGCTTGATAGATTCCAATTCATAGGTTTTGCTATAAATGTATATATTCTTTGGAATACATTCTAAAATGTTAGCAATAGAATTCATTCTATTTACGATTTTTGTTTCTAGAATCCATTTTCATTTTGCCAGTGGGACGCTGACGTCCTACAAATAGTAGTACATTCTTTTCTCGCTTCCATATGAATAGCTACAGAAAGCGATTCTTTTATTCACTTTTTAAATGCATTCTTTTAAATAAAAAGTATTCATTTTCGGAAATGAACAAATCAAAACAGACTGTTGCTTTTCTCACTTATGCCAAAATTTGTTTGGTTGATATATTCGTTGATATATTGGTTGATATAAACTTTTGATTGATATATTCCAATTCATATGTTTTGCTTTAATTTATATATTCTTTGGAATACGTTCTAAAATGTAAGCAAAAGAATCTATTCCATTTACGATTTTGTTTTTAATCAATTCTCATTTTCCCGCTGGGTTGTTGACTTTTATATATGATGCTCAAAAAGAGTTTGAAAATAGACCTTTTGTCTCACAGCGATTTTGACATATTGTTCTATCTCATATATTCGTCAACATTAGAGTGCTGATATATAGTTATATGAGCGAGAAAATATATAGAGGAAATTAAATTTCAAAATAAAAAACTCAGGAGCGGTGCTTCCATTGTCAATAATTTTTATATGAAATTTTTGTTGTTTGAATTTTTTGATTAAAATTTTGTTTGTTTAAATTTAATCATATTTCAGGCGTTCTTATAATTGTTTTATAATGGTGCGTATCTGTGATTTAGGAAAAACAAATATGATTTGTTTTCTTATATGTTTGGGGCAAACGTTTTCATAACAACCGCCCCTGTGACGGTTTGACTTTTTATTTTTTGTGTAGTAATTTTCATATATTCAAATATACTAACACAAACAGCAACATCTTATGTTGTTATGGCTGTCTCTCTTCGATTTCAGAGTTGAAATACAGAAGTATTACATATACATATGTTCTACCTTTTTAGCTTTGGGCACAACCTTTTTTTGAGATGCACAGAGCTTTAATGAGAAAATTTTTTCTCTCTGAGAATAAGAATAAAGAAATTGTATGGTTATTCTCTTTGAATTTTAATTAATTATTTAAACAATGGTTATTAAATTTATATATCCCATGTCCCAACTGGGCACCATAGCTATCCTAGAGAAAAAGAATTTTTGAAATAGCGCCTGCCATTCTCAAGCTTTTCGCAGCCGAACATACGTGAGTCTTCTTTTATATAATAGTATAGACTAGCAAATACCCGCTGCTTCGCCGGCGATAAAAATATTTAAAGGGCTTTGTAAGAGGCTCATAATAATTTTATGAATACAGCCGGTTGAATTTCGGTAAAATTGTATATTTGTGTTGGAGCGACTTAGTAGTTCCATCCGAATAAAGTAACCAGCTAACTAATGTAATAAAAAATAACTAAAGTAATAAACTTTTTGTATCTTCCTCATAATTTTTTTTCATGCATTGGTTCACTTTTCCTAGCGCTGTGACTATTGGGGTACTCACAGTTCTGTTTTATCTGGTGTGTTAACTACGCTGTCTGTTAACTCTAAAACATTTTGCCATGTCGTAACTATTTTTGATTTTGTTTTGCATGTAAAAAAGAGATAACACAAAATGGTAAAATTGTCTTGCTTTCCAACATGTTTGTTTTTCGTAGCAAACTGGCATTTCTGAAAGGTATTTTTATTTTATTGAAAAATCAATAAATCAAAGAAAGCTTCTCTTGTTATTTTTATTTTATTGAAAAATCAAGAAATTAAAGAAAGCTTCTCTTTTCAAAAGCCGTTTGTGTCAATTTTAGAATGAACTACGTGTAGGGGTTCTCACAATTTGATTGAAGAATCGTTTTAAAGTTACTATATATAAACTTTAGAAGGGATCTGTAAATACCCCATATATAAAAATCTCGTTTATACGTAAAAATATCAGCTCAGAGTTAAGAAAAATATATGACGGCCTTAGAGAATTGTTATTTTAAAATAAAATATATCTTTCGTTTAAGCTGATAAATTTCATCAAAACATTTCAACAA
Source organism: Pherbina coryleti (assembly GCA_943735915.1). Lineage (NCBI taxonomy): Eukaryota > Metazoa > Arthropoda > Insecta > Diptera > Sciomyzidae > Pherbina > Pherbina coryleti. Next base: position 36,050 of record CALSEO010000003.1, on the reverse strand, counting down.
AACATCGACACGGAATTTTTGTCGATGCTTTTATAAAAGTGGCAGTATTTTTACATTAAAAAAGGTGGCAGCATTGGTACCGCACTCAATACATGTTGCTGTCTTTTTTTTTCTTTTTTGTGGACCTTCCCACCGGGAAAAAAGAATCAATTCTCTTCTCCAATATAGATTCTAGAACACCCCATCGGGAAAAAGGGATTATTTTTAACACCCCATCGGGAAAAAGATGCAATTTTATATAAAAAAAGAATCAATTCTCTTCTCCAATATAGATTCTAGAATTGATTATTTTTAACATGCTGATGTCCTACAAAGAATAGTACATTCTTTTCTCGCTTCAAGTGGAATCGCTACAGAATCGTTTTTTTTTCACTTTTTAAATAGATTCTTTTCATATATGTAATCATGGTTGAATAAATTAGGTTGTCTCGTGGATGATCGCACTCTCTTCTCAGTACACATAATTGTCAAAATCAATGAAAAGCTACAACAACAACTTCATCGGCCTTGCATGTTATCAATTTACGCATTCAGATTTTGTATGAGTTGTCAACTTCGATTCGACATTTATTGGAACTCGCTCTCACCCATGCGACAACCTTATTTATATGTAATATGTATGTATGTAATACTTCAATATTGGCAGCAAACTAAATTTTTAATGAGTTTCAACCACGAAATCAAAGAGAGATAGCCTACATAAGATTTTGTTGTTTGTATTAGTATATTTGAATATACTACTACTATACGTCAACGGGGCGGTTGTTAAGAAAAATGTCTACCCAAACATAAAACAAAACAAAGCATACATATTTGTTTTGCATAAATCATAGGTATGCACCATTATAAAACAATAATAAGACCAACGTGTGAAATATGATAAAAATTTAAAAAGAAAAATTCAAGCAAACAAAATTTAAACCATAAAAATTGAAACAACAGAAATTTTAAATGAAATTTTTGACAATGAAAGCACCGCTCCTGAGTTTTTTGTTATAAAATTAAATTTCGAGTACATAAAAAAAAACCAAAAATAAATAAATAACTGGTTATTTTAGTCATTGAAAGGACTTTGACCTAGCTTCTTATGATCAATTGTGTTGTGTGTGTTATTAAGTTTGTACACAATTGACCGAGAACCGGAATGTTCTTATTCTCAATTAGCTTTAAATGGCATTTTGATTACTCTCTGAGGTTTGCCATTGTCTGCAGAGAGGTGGCGGCCGTACAGAAAAATCATTTTAATTCAAATAATTTTTTGTCGCTGCTGGGATTCGAACCCGGGTATCCAGGTTCGTTGACATAGAGGCCACGGACTTTTAACCAACTACGCCACAATTTCGGCTACATTCAGAGTACAGTGTACTGCCAATATAGAAGTATTACATATATGATTATTTTAAATAAAATGTATTAACTTTCGGAAATAAGAAAACAAATCAAAACGGACTGATGTTTTTCTCACTTATACCAGAATTCGTTTTAGAATCAGTTCGTTTTTCACTTATCAAAAAAGCAAGCAAGGAATCTAAAAACATTTTATATATTAGAAATAATTATATGGGTCGTAATCGATTATGGCTGGAATAAAAACGAATCAGTATGATTTTGCTTGATAGATTCCAATTCATAGGTTTTGCTATAAATGTATATATTCTTTGGAATACATTCTAAAATGTTAGCAATAGAATTCATTCTTTTTACGATTTTCGTTTCTAGAATCCATTTTCATTTTGCCGGCGGGACGCTGACGTCCTACAAATAGTAGTACATTCTTTTCTCGCTTCCATATGAATAGCTACAGAAATCGATTCTTTTATTCACTTTTTAAATGCATTCTTTTAAATAAAAAGTATTCATTTTCGGAAATGAGAAAACAAATCAAAACAGACTGTTGCTTCTCTCACTTATGCCAAAATTTGTTTGGTTGATATATTCGTTGATATATTGGTTGATATGAACTTTTGATTGATATATTTCAATTCATATGTTTTGCTTTAATTTATATATTCTTTGGAATACGTTCGAAAATGTAAGCAAAGGAATCTATTCCATTTACGATTTTTTTTTAATCAATTCTCATTTTCCCGCTGGGTTTTTGACTTTTATATATGATGCTCAAAAAGGGTTTGAAAATAGAGCTTTTGTCTCACAGCGATTTTGACATATTGTTCTATCTCATATATTCGTCAACATTAGAGTTATATGAGCGAGAAAATATATAGAGGAAATTAAATTTCAAAATAAAAAAACTCAGGAGCAGTGCTTCCATTGTCAATAATTTTTATTTGAAATTTTTGTTGTTTGAATTTTTTGATTAAAATTTCGTTTGTTTAAATTTAATCATATTTCAGGCGTTCTTATAATTGTTTTATAATGGTGCGTACCTGTGATTTAGGAAAAACAAATATGATTTGTTTTCTTATATGTTTGGGGCAAAGATTTTCATAACAACCGTCCCTGTGACGGTTTGACTTTTTATTTTTTGTGTAGTAATTTTCATATATTCAAATATACTAACACAAACAGCAACATATTTAGGCAATTCACAAGATGTTCTAAAGTTGTATGTTGTAAGCAAAAGTTGTATAAAAATACAACCCTTGTGAACACAATCTTGGAGTTGTATGTCATATTATTTATAATTATTCAATATCTACCATTTTTTTGCCACCTTCCTGCATTTTTAAATGTAATGCTCGATTTTAGCCGCACGAATATATAAAAAGGAGGAATAAAAATATAAACAAAATCAGCTGATAGAATAGCACACCTTTTAAACATACATCGCAATGTTGTATGTGTCTTATCGCAATTTTGCATGGGAAACAACAACAGTGTTGATACGACAGTTGTAAAAACATACAACAATAGAACGATATGCCACGATACAACACCTTGTGAATTGCCTAATTATGTTGTTATGGCTGTCTCTCTTCGATTTCAGAGTTGGAATACAGAAGTATTACATATACATATGTTCTACCTTATTAGCTTTGGGCACAACCTTTTTTTGAGATGCACAGAGCTTTAATGAGAAAATTTTTTCTCTCTGAGAATAAGAATACAGAAATTGTATGGTTATTCTCTTTGAATTTTAATTAATTATTTAAACAATGGTTATTAAATTTATATACCCCATGTCCCAACTGGGCACCATAGCTATCCTAGAGAAAAAGAATTTTTGAAATAGCGCCTGCCATTCTCAAGCTTTTCGCAGCCGAACATACGTGAGTCTTCTTTTATATAATAGTATAGACTAGCAAATACCCGCTGCTTCGCCGGCGATAAAAATATTTAAAGGGCTTTGTAAGAGGCTCATAATTTTTTATGAATACAGCCGGTTGAATTTCGGTAAAATTGTATATTTGTGTTGGAGCGACTTAGTAGTTCCATCCGAATAAAGTAACCAGCTAACTAATGTAATAAAAAATAACTAAAGTAATAAACTTTTTGTATCTTCCTCATAATTTTTTTTCATGCATTGGTTCACTTTTCCTAGCGCTGTGACTATTGGGGTACTCACAGTTCTGTTTTATCTGGTGTGTTAACTACGCTGTCTGTTAACTCTAAAACATTTTGCCATGTGGTAACTATTTTTGATTTTGTTTTGCATGTAAAAAAGAGATAACACAAAATGGTAAAATTGT
>CALSEO010000003.1:0-32200 GCA_943735915.1 Pherbina coryleti | reverse complement strand
TACATACATGGTTTAATAAATAAGGTTGTCGCATGGGTGAGAGCGAGTTCCAATAAATGTCGAGTCGAAGTTGACAACTCATACAAAATCTGAATGCGTAAATTGATAACATGCAAAGCCGATGAAGTTGTTGTTGTAGCTTTTCATTGATTTTGACAATTATGTGCACTGAGAAGAGAGAACGATCAGCCACGAGACAACCTAATTTATTCAACCATGATTACATATATGAAAAGAATCTATTTAAAAAGTGAAAAAAAACGATTCTGTAGCGATTCCACTTGAAGCGAGAAAAGAATATACTATTCTTTGTAGGACATCAGCATGTTAAAAATAATCAATTCTAGATTCCAACTGGAGAAGAGAATTGATTCTTTTTTTAAATAAAATTGCATCTTTTTCCCGATGGGGTGTTAAAAATAATCAATTCTAGAATCTATATGGGAGAAGAGAATTGATTCTTTTTTCCCGGTGGGAAGGTCCACAAAAAAGAAAAAAAAAAGACAGCAACATGTATTGAGTGCGGTACCAACGCTGCCACCTTTTTGAATGTAAAAATACTGCCACTTTTATAAAAGCATCGACAAAAATTCCGTGTCGATGTTTTGTTGAAATGTTTTGATGAAATTTATCAGCTTAAACGAAAGATATATTTAATTTTAAAATAACAATTCTCTAAGGCCGTCATATATTTTTCTTTCCTCTGAGCTGATATTTTTACGTATAAACGAGATTTTTATATATAGGGTATTTACAGATCCCTTCTAAAGTTGATATATAGTAACTTTAAAACGATACTTCAATCAAATTGTGAGAACCCCTACACGTAGTTCATTCTAAAATTGACACGCCTTGTGAAAAAAGAAGCTTTCTTTAATACATTGAGTTTTCAATAAAATAAAAATACCTTTCAGAATGCCAGTTTGCTACGAAAAACAAACATGTTGGAAAGCAAGGCAATTTTACCAGTTTGTGTTATCTCTTTTTTACATGCAAAACAAAATCAAAAATAGTTACCACATGGCAAAATGTTTTAGAGTTAACAGACGGAGTAGTTAACACACCAGATAAAACAAAACTGTGAGTACCCCAATAGTCACAGCGCTAGGAAAAGTGAACCAATGCATGAAAAAAAATGATCAGGAAGATACAGAAAGTTTATTACTTTAATTATTTTTTATTACATTAGTTAGCTGGTTACTTTATTCGGATGGAACTACTAAGTCGCTCCAACACAAATATACAATTTTACCGAAATTCAAACGGCTGTATTCATAAAAAATTATGAGCCTCTTACAAAGCCTTCATAAGAAAAAAATCGAACAAAAATTTAAAAATATTTTTCATGTTGAACGTTTCAACAGCTCTTTTAAATGCTTGATAAATAAGAGAATTTTAAAAATGGTTGAAACCTTCAATAAACCCTCGATAAAGCATTTTAAAAATTTGTTTGTTCTCATCTAAGCACAAAATATATTGTCAAAAATGTATCAAATTATTTCAAAATGTATCAAAAACAAACAAAATGTCAAAAAGTGTTTGAAAATGTTTGTTTATAAATAGAGGATTTTTAAATATTGTTGATATTTAAATTTTTTTTTTAAGGTTTATAACACACCTCTCATAAAGCAGTTTTTAAATTATTTGCTCTCATTTGAGCACAAATATTGTCAAAAATAATTAAAATTCTACAAAATATTTCAAACATTTGGAAAATATGTCAAGAAAATTCAAAATATATAAAAAATTTCCAAAAAAAGAAAATAAAAACAAGAAAATTTGTCAAAGATTTCAAAATATTTATAAAAAAAAAAAAAATAAATAAAATGACAATTATTTCAGTGCAGATGGCTTAGAAAAACTATTGATTTTTAAATATCAAAATCTTGACGAAATTGCAACAAATAAATAACAAGTCACTGAATTTATCTAATACACGAACCATAATTTACACTTTTTCCCAGTTCAATATGAATACGGCTGTTAAATTTTAAGATTTAAAGTTTTTAATGATATTTAATATTTTTATCGCCGGCGAAGCAGCGGGTATTTGCTAGTTAATTATAAATGTACAACACAAAATTTGGAAATGAAAAAATTCTCTTCTCTTGTTGGGTAGATAAAAGTCATTATGATATTGTTGAATTTTATGTGAATGCCTTTCATTTCATATATATTAAAAATAATTGCACTTTTTAAGTCTGAAATTAAACATATTATACAGTGATTCATAACTAACCAAAGCTATCTATCTTTAGTATATATGTATATTATTCTTTGCTGTTACATGTTAACATAAATATAAATATTTGTTAATATCTTGTAAAAAAAAAATTATTTTTTATATGGATTTAAATGTTGTTAATTTTTTTAACTTATAAAAGATTGCAGCTACTGTGTTTTTGAAATCATTAAGACGTAAATCACTTAAAAAAAAATGTTTATTCATCTTAGTTAACGTGAAGTATGTTTACTAAGATGAGTTAAATACTTAATTGATGTCGTGGAATAACTTTTAAGTTCAAAAGTGATTTAAGCCTAAAGGTAGTTTACTTATATTCTTTTTTAATTTTTTACCTGTTTTTTAAGGGAAAAAACTCCTTTTTCCCTGTTCCCTTCCAAATCTCTTCCATCGTTCTAGGTTAAAATAAAATATTATATTATATTAGAAATAGAAATGAACATTGGTACCGAAATATCAAAGATTAAATATTATAGGGACCGAAAATAACCGTTATTTTCGAAATTTCAATTAAAAAAACAGGCGGAAAAAATTTACCTATTCGATATTTGAATAAAGCAGTAAGATGCTTGTTACTTAAGGATTAATCTCAAAAGCTTTTTATTTATAACTTTAACTTTAAGCCAAACTTTAACTTTTATTTTTAACAAAAAAAAAATCGGTCAAATAATAACTTATTCAATGAATTTTTTGAAAAAAGTCATAACATCTGGGCGTAGTAATAGTTATATTTCTTTCATTTGTATTGATAGTTAATATTTTAAATGACACTATTTCAAATAAAGAAATACGATAACAATTTCATTTACTTCACGTTGCCAGGAAACTTTATTGTTAGAAAAAATATATTTATGACATATAAAAAACTATACTATATCTCAAGCTAAAACAAACCGTACACGTTCACAAAGTTTCGTTGATATCGGTTGGCTGGTTTCGGAGACTAGTGAACATAAACAATGTGACCTTTGATTTTAACAGGGATTGCTTTATAACCTTAAGGTAGTGAATTCAAACCTCAACAATGTGAACTGATTTTTTTGTTTATTTTTTTATGAAATAAATTCAAATTTTCAAAATTCGCCAGTGAAGGTGAAAAAAAAAAATAAAATTTGGTTGAATTTCATCCTCAGAGTGTATATTAAATATCAAAGCTCATATGCAAATTTCAAGTCCATATGTTAATTTTTGTGGAATTCTAAGAGATTTTACCGTTTTGATAAAGTCACTTTATATGGTAGGTAAGCGTGGTTTTAATCTGATTTGGCTTTATCTTTATTTTTTATAAAAAAGCTTAAATATCGAATTTCGTTATGATAGCTTGAAAATTACGGCTGTAATCGTCTTGAAAACAAGTGCGTTTTGGGGCAAAAATTGATTTTAAGACTTTTTTCAAATTAAGTGGTTTTTCTTAGTGGCAGCTAGAAGCAGTAGGTTTTTACAGAAACAGAAGGTAAAAGTACGATATTTAATGATAGTCATAGCCTTCGACTTTAATAATGCTGAATTAGCTAGATATTTTCTACTAAATTTTACTTAAATTTTCATTCCTTGAAAAATATGCAGTCATATTTATAATATTTATTTATTAATATTTTTTAATGTATTTTACAACAAATTCAATATATCAAATTTCTAATATATCACATTCATAATACATGTTTCATCATCTGACGAATGAAATAATTTTTTTATAAAATTAAAAAAAATAAAACCCCAAATGTCATTATAAAATTGAAAAAATCGCACTGAGCGGCGGTTGCTTTATAATCGTGAGGTGTGAGTTCGAACCTCAACAATGCCAATGAGTTTTTTCCTATTTTTATTTCATTTTTAATATTTAAGGAACTATTTTGGTTTTTACGCAAATTATTTTGTCACCTTCAGTGGTCAATTTATTAAAACTCAAATTTTCAAAGTTTTTGACAGAATTAAAAAAAAAATGTTTTTACATGTTTTTATTAAAAATGAGTTTTTAAGAAAACAGCATAAAACTGTGTGTGTGTATACAAAAGTGTAATGAATGTTAAAAAGTGTGAAAAAAACCAAAGATAAATATTAAAAAAAGTAATAAAAAAAATGTAATATTTGTTCTCACAAGGAAAGGTCTCCAAGTGTCAGACGCCGATTTGAATGATTTTCGGATATGTGTTAGAAGATGAAATTATAAGGTTGACGTATTTTTTTTATATGTGCTCAATCGAATGTGTAGGGTTTCAAAATGGCGTCTCAAAATCAGCAAAAATTTGGCTTTTTTACTATAACTCTGCTATTTGCCATAAATGTATGATACATGAAAATTTGGTATCAAACGAAAGGTATTAAAAAGACGCAAATAACGGTATCCAATTCGTTTCCAATTCCAATTTTGTGGTTGCAATTTTCAACAGTTTTTAGTCCATATCATGGGTATAACGTATACGCAATTATTTCATATTAATTTATGTTTGAGATCAAATAATTTGAAAAGATACCTTTTTTTATTTTTTTAAATTTTTAAGTTTTTGAAATTATTTTTTTTATTGTTTTTTTTTTTATATTGCAATATTATTTATTTTTATATTGCACTAAAATGTACTAATAACTTAGCACTTTGTTTGTTTTTATCGATCTTTTCGAATATATAGATAAATTATCATAAAAGCTAATAATTAGTAAGGTTTCCATATAAAATGTGTAATTTTACTTGATTGCTCCATGAACGCAAACGAAACAGTTGAACGCAATTTTTATAAATGCAAAATATTATATATTAACACTTTTTACAATGAGCAAATGCTTTTGCATACATTTTCTTACCGTTTTTAAAAAATAATTTTTTGTGAGTTTTTTCACAAAAATCTTTCCTAGATTCAAATACTCAATTTTATGAGCGAATAACTCGTCTAATATCCAATGGATTTTTATCATTTAAATTTTCAATGAAAAATCATTAAGCTTACGACAATTTTCTGTACTAACAATGCATTTTGTTTATGTACTGTTTTTATATGATTTTTTCAAAAATATATTCTATTTCGCTTTGTGATAAATGTTAATTTTTTTTAATTCAAAATTCAAAAATTTAGCGATCTTTATTTTGGCATAATAAAAAGTGTGCCTCTTTCTCGATATTAAGCATAACAATAAACAAATGCTTTAATATTCGCTTCACAGAAGGGTACCCCCTCTTGCTTATTTTGTAAGTTTAAAAACAAAAAGAAAAATTTTATTATCTTTTATTTTATTATATTTTGAGATGTTTAGTTGGTAAAAAAATTAAAAATACTATGGTACTAAGGTTCATAATAATGAAACATTTTTCAAAATCATTAATACAATATGATAATGTGCACCTTGAACTATTAATATCATTTTATATGGAAACCCTACTAATTATTAGTTTTTATAATTAAATATAAACTCAGTGTACCGATCGTTTTAATTTTTTTGCGGGCTTATGTTATTCATAATAATTTCGTACTTGCCATAGGATTTTTTTCGTAACTTTCTTCATCAGTCATAAGCAAAATAATGACGAATTTTTGGTCGAAAATCGTTAAATTACGTTCGGAAGTCCGCAATTTTGTGGAAAATTAATATTTAATCAAAATTTTAAAATTTAGCTGATAGGGTTTCCAGCTAATTGTTTTTATTTTAACGAATTCGGTGCTGGTGTGAACACTAGGTAAATATACATCCTCAATCGGAATCCTTTCTCAGAAATTCAAAATTATGAATTCAAAATTTTAATCAAATTATAACCGCCTAAAACTGCTAGATAATGTTTTAAACTCTTAAATAACCATATTATTAGGTGGCAACCCTGTAGGGTTAAAAATTTCACAATTTTGAAATTCTGCCAACTAATTCGGATTCAGTGACCCATTTTTTTACCTGGTGTTCGCCCCAGCACCGAATTTGTAAAAATAAAAAAAAATTAAGTGGCAACCCTATCAGCCATCTTAAATTTTAAAATTCTGATATCGGATTCGAAATCAGCTACCACCTAAAATTGTTAAGTAATGTTTAAAACTCATAAAAAAACATATTATTGGGTGGCAACCCCATTGTCAAAAACTTCATAATATTGAAGTTCTGACAAAGGATTCGGATTCAGCGACCCATTTTTATCTAGTATTCGCCCCAACACTGAATTTGTAAGAATACAAAAATTAGGTGGCAACCATATCCGCCATCTTCAATTTAAAATAAAAAATCATCAATTTTTGCCCAAGTAGTCCACAGAATCCTAAAAAGTCTAATACGATTAAGCGTTTTCCACACAAGCTCATTGAATTATTTGGATACTTGATTTAATTGGATACTTTCTTTTAATTGAAGCTTTTTGCTGAACACATCAAGTTTTTCTTTTTCGACTTCGAACCGTTCGCTTGTAAAAACGTAATTGCAAGTCACAAGCTGACGTTGACTTACTTATATTCAAGTAGAAGCCTTTATTGATTGAAACTTATCAAGTTCAAGCAATGATCTCATATTTTAAGCAAGTACTTGGAATAAGTTTCAAGTAGGCTTATGCAGTTTCTGGTACAGACCTTAAGTTAGTGAAATTTACTTATTTCTTCTTTTGATACAGATGATGAATTAATACACACACACAGAATTAAGTGGCGTTATGATCATTAAGGCATGTTCCTACTTATCGCTCTTGGTATTCGAGCGAAAATTTACATTAGAGGAAAACGGTAAGATATAATGGAAAAAATGTTTTTGGGGTGAATAAATACACTAAAAAATTATTTACAATAAAAGTTTTGTTTGATTTTTAACATTTTTTATGTATGTATAAGATCTATTAAACTCTCGAAACTACATTTTTATACCTGGTTACCATCGTTACTCTTATACGTACTTTCCACATATGTAGTTTCCGTGTGAACTAAAATATTTCAAAACTTTTTATTTTTTCTATATTTCTTTGCACAAAATCTTTATTTTTTTTTTTTTTTGCCAAACTTAAAAATTTAAGTTCACACGATAGCCAAATCATGTTATTTATGATTTTTTTTTTTTTTAGCTGCCAAACTTTAGTTATTATGATAACCATCATCTCTTTCCGATATCGACACGTCAACTTAAAATTAAAGTTTTATAGGTACATAAAAACTGTTAAAAATTTAAAAAGCAAATTTTTAATAATTTTTTTGAGTGTATTTTCACCCCAAAATATTTTTCCATTATCTCTTACCGATTTCCTATAAGAAAATTTCAAATTTTCACTCGAATACTGTGCGCGCCAAGTAAGAACATGCCTTAAAATAGTTTAAAAAAGTACACATTGACTTGAAACGTTACAAAATACTTTCTGGATCCACCAACAACTTTTGAGCACTAATTGTTAACATAAAAAAAAATAGTAAACGCTCCACCCTAGTGTACAAATCGTGCAATGTTAAAAAGCTTATTTATTATAAAGCTTATAAGCTCCATCTTCTGGTGAGAAGCAGAACCTTCATGGTGTAAAAATTGACTTATAAATTGACACCATATCCAAGTGGTGAAAAAGAAAACCGCCAAAACAAAAAAAAAAAACAACTACAATTTTTTCTTTTACACTTATAACTTTTTTCTTTAACACTGAATAACTTCTTTCACTTATTAAAAAAATACATTCACTTATATGTCAAAATTACTTACCGTATTCATTTCTAATGAAATATTCCTTGTTTTTTTTTTGGTTTTTTAGTTAAACTTGTTTTAATTATTCTTGTGCTTCTTACAACTCAAAGAAAATCTTTAAGTAATGACACATGCAGCGTGGCCACTTTAAGTTTTAAAAACAACATGAAAAGGTGCCACTAATATATTTTTGTAATTGAACATATACCTGCAACATACTCACAGAAATCCAAAAATAATTATCTCCATAAAAGCAAATTAGAGTATAATAGCCCCTGTATCTACAGTGTATATAAAAATTGTAAAAAATTGTTATGGTTAAACTGAAACCATAAAAAACGGTATGAAATTATCACAATAAATCTTGTTGCATATGTAATTATACTTTTTAATCCATTATACTTTTTACACTTGCATATATGACTTCGTTAGAAAAGAACGCTTGCTATTAATATTATACTCACTTGCTATAAAACAGGGGTTTATAAAAACCTTTTTCATTGAAAAAATAAAACCTGAAACGATCCAAATAAGAAAATTAATAGGAATTTACTCTCTTTTGAGTACTTGCTTTTCACTGAAAGACTTAATTTGCTTTTAAGCATTATTGCACAGAAATGTAATTTATACATTTCGTATTTACTTATAGTATTTGTTAATTTTGTAAAAAAATGGAAGTATAGGAACAGAAGTTTGTAAAACTATTAAAAAATTTGATAATTACACTGCACAACAATTGTAAAAAAGCTGTGAGGTTTGACGACTTTACTTAATGTTTTCGAAGTCGTTAAAATCAAATATGAAGTACGTTTTTTGGGACACCCCATGATTTTGTTTCTACAAAGGTTTGGTACCCTTCACCTGAACAGGCCAGGGTATATTAACTTTTCGAAAGCTTTTATAATGCACAGAAGTAGGAGTATACAATGTAGAAAATTATATTTATTCTTGATCAGCGCCACATACTGAGTAGATTTAACCATGTCCGTCTGCCGTCCGTCTCTTTAATATATTTATAAAAAAGTTAATCGAAATTATTAGAAACTATAATTATTATTATAGGGCCGGATAGGGATAATTTGTATGACTGACCCCTATTACTTTTACAAAAGGAAAATTTTGCCGTTGGGCACCTATGCTCTCCGACCACTTCTTAGGGGGGCTCCCATTTAAATTTTATGATTTTTGTATATTTATTTCATATACCCGAACAGATGACCTTTAAGATACTGCCGGAGAAGGTTAATATGTATGACCGACCCCCATTACTTTTGCAAAAGGAAAATTTAAATATAAAGGTATATATACCGGTAATATATAGGTAAGAACCGTTAAAATACCTATAATGAGAAAATTTTTTTCTGCATAAAAATCTAGAGTCTACTATACTAATAACTACTAGAAGTTATATTCCGGTCAACTTTTGGACTCTATAAATGAGAACGATTTTTAGAATATTTTTTTACAAAATACCCATTAATTGTAAGAAAATATAATGTTTTAATTTATTGAATATCTCAAAAACTAGAGCATATTACATAAATGAATTAAGGATTTCGTTATAATCATTAAAATAAAATAATTTTACCAGATTTTCAACAAACCTGTTAATAATTTGATTGTGAATGTATTAATACAAAGTTGATTTGATAAAAGCAATATTAAACTAGTTGCAAGCCCTATCTGAACCTGAAATTGTTATGGTGCAATTTATAAAACCATTATTTTATTACCAATGTTTTTATTGAACCAAAATTACATACATGTGGGAAAGCAGACGAACAACCAGGTGGCAACCACAGGACGATTGACAAGAAGTGGACAAAATTATTAACGCGACAACACTATTTCGGCAAGACAGAGACGGACGTGACACTTACCAAACGAACAGAATAAAAGAAACAAAAGAGCAGCACGCAGTCGTTGTGCGTCGCTCGAAAAGAAAAGGTGATAAATATCCACCGAGATTTGTAACTAATTTTAAGTTTATTCAAATAAATAAAATAACTATTAAATAATAAATAGATGAATTTAAATTGAAACTTGAACATTAAATATATACATAGAAGTGTTTCAATTCAAAACGAACCCCACATACATTTATTATGAATGCCCCTATTGCGAACGTTTTTGCACACGCTTAATAATTGGTGGAAGAAAGTGTGCAAAATAGTTCAAGCATATAAAATATAGTGTTCAATGCACTAGGTGCACCAAGTATTTTTGAGTTTATGCAAGAAAACGAATTTATTTTCATATTTAGGTATTAAGCTGCGTATCAAGAGTTTAGTTTGAATAATTTAAAATTAAATGATCTTCATTGATGCGTAATTTATAAAATTAAAATAAACAAATAAATAGTTGTTAATAGTAATTCCATTTTGATGTGTCATAAACGTTAAAAATAACATTAAATTTATTATATTATATATTATTGCATATTATTATATATTATAATATATTATTGTATATTATTATATATTATTATATATTATTATATATTATTATATATTATTATATACTAATAATAAAATTATGTTATTATTGTATTAGAAAAGGTATTCGATATCAAAACTATGGCTTGTATGGGTGGAGACACACCCTCTTGATTAATGTTCGTCCCAGTTTTTTAGTAGAAGGATATCACCAAGTGGAACTCAATTGTGAGTTTCACTGTTATGCGACTTTAATTTCCATAGCTATTCGATATCATAACTTTGGCATGTATGGGCAGAGCCACACCCCCTTGACCAATGTCTGACCAAGTTTTATAGTAGAAATGCATCACCAAATAGTAACTCTATTCTAAATTTCTATGTTTTGTGACTTACTTTCATAGACTATTCGATATCAAAAATTGTAATTGTATGGGCGGAGCCACACCCCCTTGTACAATGCCCGTCTCGGTTTTCTAGTAGATGGACATTATCAAGTGGCAACTCCATGCCGAGTTTCATTATTATGCGGCATTTAGTTCCAAAGCTATTTGATACCATAAGTTTGACTTTTATGGGCGGTGCCATGCCCCCTTGTCCAATGCTCACTCAATTTTTTCCAGTCAAAGGACAAGACTAAATAGTACATTCTAACCGAGTTCCATTGATGTATGACTAATAGTTCGAAAGTTATACCAACAATTTGGGCAGCCGAAAAAGTGCCACGCCGTTTGTCCAACGCCCATAAGATTTTACCAGCAGAACGGCACATGTAAATCGAGGCCGAAAACCTAATTTCAATATTGTGCGACCTATAATTCTAAAGTTATTCGATATTGCAGATTCGAGCTGCCACGCCCCCTTGTATAATGCTCGCTGTATCACTTGTAATTAGTGAGTACTTGGGTACAACTTTACAAAAACAAAATGTACGGCATTTGCTAATCTACCTTACTACCCAAGTCAGTGTGAATATCCCTATTGACTTCATTCATTTTACTCGTGCACTCACTGTATTTTGTATATTTAATTGGTGTGCTCGTTTTGATTGGTTTTAGAATGCAGTACTTGAAAAATGTAAACCGTGCACACCATTTGAAGAGAAGCAACCAAATACTGCAAATTTTCTTAATCTCTTGAGAGAGTTCTTTATTGTACTGTGCAATGATTTGGATTTTGAACTAAAACCGGTTCACTGCACAAGTGTTCACAGTTGAAAAATGTTTTCAAACACATTCATGCACATGTCTAATATCTATTGCCTGTCTTTCTTTATAAAGAATGTTGCATGACATTACGTTTTAAAAATTTTTTAGACATATGGCCTCTTCGGCCGTTTTTATCGAAGCACATCCTGTCTGTTTAATTCTAAATCATTCTTGAGGTGTGAAGCTGATAGCTCATCATAATATAAGCGTCAAATAAATGCTTCACAAGAGTATGACTTCAAAATTATCTTTATAATAAAAACTATCGGTTTAAAAAAAACTATGACAACATTTTCTGGAACGTTGTGACACTATTTCACCCCTGCCTTAACACCACCTTTTAAATGCAATGACAATTCATGTAGTCTTTTCTTCGATATTTGAAAATAACGAAAGTTATACTTTACACACTTCATTAAAAATGGGAGTTTAATTGAACATCGTACTATGTTCAATTTGGGTTACATAAATAAATTCGAACATATCATCATTGAATATATGGCAACCTTTTTGATCTCAACTCCGAAGAGCGGAAAAGTTCAACGGAAAAATATTTAACGGAAATTATTTTTTTTTATCATCGCTGTCATAGTTTGTTGTTATGGCCCTCACGTGGATAATAGAATAAATTTTTTGACTAGCTGAATAAGCTTTTCGGCAATGCCCTCTAGTAGTAGCCTTTTCAGCAAACTAAAAATGCGATCGAATGGTTGAAAGCTTTTTTTCAATTCGCTTATAAATTTTTGAGCTTTTTACATTTAGCAGTATTCTGCTATTAACATGTGTGATAACAGAGCTAGGATATCTAATATTCGCCGGATGGGGCGAAAACGATGGTAACTTCACACCGGTACAATCACTGATGCTTGCCTCTATCCAATGAGCTCTATTTATATAAAAATTGCCCAAGAAAAGAGTGCGACAGCAATATATTGCTTTTTAGAGTTTCATACATGTGAACATCTGAAACGATTTCATGCCAAATAGTACTTAAGCTCTAAAATATAAGAAAATTTGTCATAGTGAAGTGAAGTGAAAAGTGTTGATAAAAAAAAAAATTACTTTGTGTGAAGAAAAACAAGAAAAATAAATAAATTTTGTGTGTTACAGTGTTAGTTTGAAAAAAAAGTGTAAAATGGCGCGTACAAAACAAACTGCTCGCAAATCGACTGGTGGAAAGGCTCCACGTAAGCAATTGGCAACAAAAGCAGCTCGTAAAAGTGCACCAGCAACGGGTGGCGTTAAAAAACCACATCGTTATCGTCCAGGCACAGTTGCTCTTCGAGAAATTCGTCGCTACCAAAAGAGCACAGAACTGTTAATTCGAAAATTGCCATTTCAACGTTTGGTTCGTGAAATTGCTCAAGACTTCAAAACGGATTTACGGTTTCAAAGTTCAGCAGTAATGAACTTACTGAAAAACCAAACCAATAAGACAACAAGAAAAATAGACAGAAAAAATAGAGAAATAAATTCGATAAATAGACAGAATAGAAAAATTGACAAATACAGACAAAATAAAATAAATTTATATAACGATTAGAGTTGATAAAACTAGATAAAAATAGAAAAATAGGCAGGAAAAATATACAAATAAAATAGACAAATAGACAGAATATGAAATATAAGATAAAATAGACAAATATAGACAAAATAAAACAAATGGAAAAATATATAAATAAAATAGACAAATAGACAGAATATGAAAAATAAGATAAAATAGACATATATAGACAAAATAAAATAAATAAAAAATGGAGTGAATAGAATAGACAGAAAGAAACAGAATAGACAGAAAGAAACAGAATAAAAATTTAATAAAATTTGAAATTGCAAAAATTAATAAAATAGATAAAATAAATAAAAAACAGGAAGGAATAAAAATTGATAAAATCGAAAACAAGATTAAATATAAATAGAATAGGTTGAAAAAAAACAGAATAAATAGATCAAATTAAAACGATTAGAGTTAACAAAAAAATAAAAAACAGAGGGAATAAAGATGGTATAAAATTAATATGGATTAGAGTAAATAAAAATAAATAAAACACAGTAGAGAATAAAAATGGTAAACATATTTATAAAACAAGAAATAGTGGAAAGAGTAGAACATACAAAAGGAAACGAAATATAATGAATAGGAAAATATACATGAAAAAAAATTTAAAAAAGAGTGATAAATAAAATACATAAAGATTAGATGAAAAATAAAATAAGGGTTAAAATAATAAATCAATAGAATAGGTGAACTGAATAAAATGTATACGAAATAATGAACAAAAAATACAAACGAAAAATAGGAATAAGAGAATATGTGAAAAACAAAACTAAGGAATAAAATATTATACCCAACACACAAAAATAAACTCAACTTTACTATATATACAAAATACATCCCTACCTAGAATATTGGCCACATATCCAATATAAAACCACAAAATATACCCCAACCAAAAATATTTACCACATATACAAAAAAACTAAATAAACCTTACCAAAAAAATACCAACTCTTCCAAAAAAACACATAAAAAAATACCAAAAAATCTACCACATATACACAAAAAAAACTAAATAAACCTTACCAAAAAAATACCAACTCTTCTAAAAAAATACACAATAAATTCTTTTCTACTAATTTATATTTATTCTTCTATTTTTCTATTTTTTCTCCTAAATATTTTGAACTATTTTACTTCTGTCTCGTTATCCCAAAAGGATTTTTAAAGGAAACTCTTTTTTTTTTTCACTTTCCAATTATTAATAAAATCTTTTAATTTTTTGCCGAGAATGTGCAATGATTGTATGTGTGAATGCGCATATTGGCATTTTCTTGTTTGCACATAATTATATGTGCAAAGGAAAATGCTCATGCGGATGTATGGTTATGAATATTTTTTCTTCCTTTCGATTAGCAATAGATTTTTTCAAATGCATAGCATTCAGATTTCAGAGGTTTTGATAGAATATTTTATTTATTATAAAAAATCCTTCTGATGAGCTTACTTGGCAGTAAGCGAAAAAACGTTTTCAAGGAATGCCCATGCGCCTTAACGGCATATTTTGAACACAAAAATGTTTAGTTCTTTTTATTCTTAATCTTTTTTATTTCACTTCTTCTTTTTTCTTCTTTTTTCAGATTCCCTCATTTATATTGTTAAGCTCCCACTTAGCAATAAAACCCTATCCTAATAATCCTAAAAATTTTTCCCACCAAGACTGTTTTGTTCTGTTTTAAAATAGTTGAGATAGGTATATATGTATAATGTAAAATATCGACAGTTGAAAACCAAATTTTTGGTTAACCAACTGGGGATGTTTTAACATTATTCATATATATTTTGCTGTCTTTTAATCATTTCTGGTCTCATCTAGAGTCTGAAATATTTATGGATGTTAATATTAATATTAACAGTCGGTGATGTTTTTTGACTTTGGATTGACAGCATATTTGGTTGATTTTTAGCAAGAATATATTTTTAAGTCTATTAAGAAATTATTTCTTAAATTTTATAAGAAAAGAGTTAGATCTAGAATAGAAAGAAATAGAGAACAGTAGCTATATTTGGAATGAGAATGTTCTTTTTTCTCATTTCAAATTTTTAATAATACCAGGTGAGAATGAATTATTTTTATTCTCACTTTTGAGTATAATTAGGTGACTACTAACTATGACAGGACTTAGTGGCCTTTTCAATAATTTAACCCGTCTTTAGCCCCCTTTGGCAAAGTGCTCGAACACTTTGTTAAAAGTTTCGATTTTGTTTTTAACAAAGGTTGCGGGATGCCTCTCAGCCTTTGGTGAAAATGAAGTGTCGAAACACTTTGCCAACAAACATCAATGAACTTGTTGGCTATTTAAAGTAGTCTGATGTGGCAATTCCCATACAAAATTATCAATTTCGATTTTTCCGCTGTTCCTTCGAGTTTTTTGTAATTTTCTTTTTTTCCAAACCATATATGTATTAAGGCAAACAATACAAAAAAAAAAATTATTAAAATCGGCCAAACCGTTTCTGAGCCTTAGCAAGACTAACGCACACGTATTTCATTTTTATATATAAGAATAAAATAAATAAAAAAATGTTAATACATATATAAAAATAATAAATATGGATGACATTTATTCTACAATTTTCAAAGGTAAGAAAAAAAAACAAGTAAGAAATGATCTTCCACTGGTCCCAAATTTAAATACCCCCACGGCCGAACCAAAGTATATTCAAAGTCATAAGCAATCAATAAAATGTTCATTTTTAAAAAAATTTTCGTTATAAATTTAGTAGAAAATATTTGCTATTGTTTTTTGATAGTCACTTTGTACGGGAAGTAGGCGTGGTTTTCATCCGATTTGGTTGAATTTCATATTGAGAGTGTATATTAAATAGCTAAGGTCATATGCAAATTTAAAGTTCATATATTCATTTTTGTGGAATTTTAAGAGATTTTACCGTTTTGATAAAGTCACTTTGTGTGGAAGCTAGACGCTGTTTTCATCCGATTTGGCTAATTTTTCAAGTTGACCTTTATTTTTTAGATAAAAGCTTAAATATCGAATTTCGTGATGATAGCTTAAAAATTACGGCTGTAATCGTGATCACAGACAGACAGACGGACAGACCACCATGTCCGGCTAAATCGACTCGGGCGGATCAAGAAAATATATATTTTTCTATACCTACCACGCCTCCTTATGGGCGTTACAAACGGAGTGACAAATTAATATATCCTTTTTACGTTTTTTAAACGTGAGGGTATAAAAATAAAAATGTTGTTTAATTCATGCTGCTTAACCGCCAATGTTGCGTATACGCAACAAATTTTTCCGACTAAACGGGAAAACTAATTTTAATTTTTCAACTTGAAAAACCTTATTCGACCTCCCAATGTCACATCTTTAAAAGGGTTTAAAATAATTTTCAGTATTTCGGGTACCGGCCAGAAATGGGTTAATGAGAAAAGTTTTTCTCTCTGAGAATAAGAATAAGGAAATTGTATGGTTATTCTCTTTGAATTTTAATTAATTATTTAAACAATGGTTATTAAATTTATATATCCCATGTCCCAACTGGGCACCATAGCTATCCTAGAGACAAATAATTTTTGAAATAGCGCCTGCCATTCTCAAGCTTTTCGCAGCCGAACATACGTGAGTCTTCTTTTATATAATAGTACTAGCTTTTTCCCGGTGCGCGTTGCTGCACCCTGCAACTATATGGGAACATAATAGGTGTATTCAAAACTTTTCTTAGACTCATAGTTGAACACCACTGTCATTTTCCACTGCCCGTTACAGTTTCCCAGGAGCAGGAGATCACCAAATAGTAACTCCATTTTGAGTTTGTATGTAAGTACTGCTACTTTTACTTCCAAAGCTATTCGATAATACAAATTTAGTTTAGTTTAGTTTAGTTTAGTTTAGTTTATTGAGTCTATGGATACAAATCCTTACAGACTAGAGAGTAATACATTTTGTTATAATAAACTTAAAACAAAGCAATAAAATATAAATAACAAATAAGATAAACATAAAACTTACAAGTAACTAATATAAGCTATTAACAAAATTTTTGAAAGCATATTTTGATATAGAGAAATTGACAAGATATTTTATGGATATTTCATTATATAAACACAAAGATCTTGTAATTGGTTCATTTAAAGCATAATTAGTTCTGTGAAGTTTGATAAAAAAAAGTTTAAAACACCGCAACTGCCTTGGAGGTATATTGAAACTAATAAGATTTAATAAGGAGGAGTCATCAATGTTACAGGATATGATATCATATATAAACATTAATGAGCTTATTTTCCTCCTACATTCAAGATTCTTCAATCCCAATAGCAGGCAACGAACATTATACGTGGGTAAATTTGAATTAAAAGTAGTACAACGCAACATATACTTAGTGGCCTTTTTTTGAACTTTTTCTATCCTAAAAGCATGAATTGCAGCTGAAGGATTCCAAATAATTGATGCATATTCAAGTCTCGATCTTACAAGAGAGCTATAAAGAGCTTTTATAGTATAGGGGTCAAGAAATTCTTGACTATTCCGACGAATAAAGGCAAGAAGGGAATAAGCTTTAGGAAGCAAAAAGTTTAAGTGATCTACAAAGGTAAATTTGGAATCAAAAACCACGCCTAGGTCACGAATTGTAAAAACTTTTTTAAGAGGGAAATCGGCAATTGAATAGGAAGTCGGTACTGAGTTGTTTGATTTATTAAAGGTGACATAAGAACATTTACTAATATTAAGCGGCAACCCGTTTCGGACACTCCAATCAAAGACATCATTTAAGTCGTCTTGCAATAGTGCTGAGTCCTCTAGATTATTTACCTTACTAAAGAATTTCAAATCATCAGCATAAAGTAGGAATTTTGAGAAGTGAAAACATTTACTTATGTCATTAATATAAAGTACAAATAACAAGGGGCCCAATATGCTACCTTGCGGAACACCAGAAGACACTTTAAAGCAGTACGAATTAATATTATTGATTGAGACAAAGCAAAATCTACCATTTAGGTAAGACTTAATCCATTCCAGGAACGTGGAGTGGCACCCCATTTTCCCAAGCTTTGCGATTAAAACCTTATGGCATACTTTGTCGAAAGCCTTCGATAGATCTGTGTAAACGACATCAACCTGAGAGCCAGATTCAAGAGTAGAGATACAATAATTTGAAAAAAGCGAGAGATTAGACACTGTAGACTTTCCTGTTACGAACCCATGCTGCTCAATGCAGATGTGTCGCTTAACAAGGAAATAAAGTTTAGGCTTGATAACTGCCTCAAACAGCTTTGATACATTACTTAATTTAGAAATGGGCCTATAGTTAGTTATATCGTTTTTTTTACCGCTTTTAAAGATTGGAGTAATAGCTGCAATTTTCCAAGGCTCTATAAAAGATCCCGACGACAAAGATTTGTTAAAAATCAGACAAAGTGGCTTAGCTAGTACAGATGCACACTTAATTAATAAAATAGAGGCCAAACCATCGATATCGGATTTAGTTGAGCATTTTAAGTCAGACAAAGAGCTAAAAACATCTTCAACAGACACTGAAATAGAACCAATATCGAAGCCTAAATCAACATTTTCTAGCAGGGCGCTATCATACCACGAGTCATCTTCAACATAATTTGATTTAAAAAAATCGGCAAAAAGCTTCACAATGTCAACTGTTGTGGAACACTTAAAGCCATTAAAGACCATTGATGAGGGAATCTGGGATCCATTTTTTTTCGATTGTATAAAATTCCAAAAGGTTTTTGGATTTGAAATTATATTACTTTCCACACTAAGTATATATTGCTTGTACAAAAATTTGTTTAAAAAATTAAACTCTCTAGAATAATACTCAAATTTGAGTTTATAACTATTAATGTCAGTTGACTTGAATAGTTTGAAGAACTTGTTACGCAAATTTTTTAATTTTTTGAGACCACTAGTGTACCAGGGCAGCTTGTGGTTTATCTGCGCAATATGGGGAACATTATTTTCGCAAATATTTAAAATATTATTTTTAAAGATATCAAAACATATTGCGGTGCTTTTTCCATTAAACAAGTTAGTCCAGTTAATTTCATCAAAAAGATTCCTTAAAACCCCGAAATTACAAGAATTAAAATTAAATATGTTTTTATTTTGTTGGCACGAAATAAATTCCAAAAATTCAATTTCTAAAAGTAGTGGACAATGATGAATACTAGCAGGACTAACTGGAAAAACACACTCTGATAAATTAAATTTAATATCGCTAGAAACAAAAATTAAATCTAGGATTCTATTTAATTTATTTTCAAAATAATTGATTTGAAAACGAGTTATTGAGCTCTAGGCCAATCATGTTGAGAACAAGACAACATGAAGAACAAAGAAGGCGACAGCCAACAACAACAACAACAACGGCTCTGTATAGAGCCAATCACAACAGCTTTGACTATACAGACTGTTTCATTGGTCGCTACACCAACTCATCAGTAGTCTTTTGTGTGACTTTACACTGTGATCCACTCAAGCTACTTAGGTTCTAGTTATACTGCCAATATGCCGAGAAAGTTACCCGGAATTTTATTTTGGCAGAGAACGCTTGAATTTTTGTAACTGAGTTCTTATCGACATTAGATGCAAGCTGTACCAAGGTTGACCTAAATCGTATCATACTTTTAGGCCTAGCCTTAATTCATGTGCATCTTCGAAACTCGATCACGTGGTTTGCCGCTATCAGAGCATATTGAAGTTGTTGTTCTGATAGCGGCAAACCACGTGATCGAGTTTCGAAGATGCACATGAATTAAGGCTAGGCCTAAAAGTATGATACGATTTAGGTCAACCTTGGTACAGCTTGCATCTAATGTCGATAAGAACTCAGTTACAAAAATTCAAGCGTTCTCTGCCAAAATAAAATTCCGGGTAACTTTCTCGGCATATTGGCAGTATAACTAGAACCTAAGTAGCTTGAGTGGATCACAGTGTAAAGTCACACAAAAGACTACTGATGAGTTGGTGTAGCGACCAATGAAACAGTCTGTATAGTCAAAGCTGTTGTGATTGGCTCTATACAGAGCCGTTGTTGTTGTTGTTGTTGGCTGTCGCCTTCTTTGTTCTTCATGTTGTCTTGTTCTCAACATGATTGGCCTAGAGCTCAATAACTCGTTTTCAATATAAATAATGAAAAGGCCGTATTCAAAAATATTAAGATTTAAAATTTCTGGGAGAGCACGCCCGTAAAATGTTAAGAAAATCATTAGTTGTGTGTTAATCACATAAACAACAAAGTCTTTCATAACAAAATGGTCTCCACACCATGTTAGGTGTACCATCAGTTAAAACTAACTGAACCCTAAAAATGGAAGTGTGGAAAAAGGGAGGAGCTAAAAAGCAAAAATAACAACAACTTCAATATGCTCTGATAGCGGCAAACCACGTGATCGAGTTTCGAAGATGCACATGAATTAAGGCTAGGCCTAAAAGTATGATACGATTTAGGTCAACCTTGGTACAGCTTGCATCTAATGTCGATAAGAACTCAGTTACAAAAATTCAAGCGTTCTCTGCCAAAATAAAATTCCGGGTAACTTTCTCGGCATATTGGCAGTATAACTAGAACCTAAGTAGCTTGAGTGGATCACAGTGTAAAGTCACACAAAAGACTACTGATGAGTTGGTGTAGCGACCAATGAAACAGTCTGTATAGTCAAAGCTGTTGTGATTGGCTCTATACAGAGCCGTTGTTGTTGTTGTTGTTGGCTGTCGCCTTCTTTGTTCTTCATGTTGTCTTGTTCTCAACATGATTGGCCTAGAGCTCAATAACTCGTTTTCAATATAAATAATGAAAAGGCCGTATTCAAAAATATTAAGATTTATAATTGATTTGAGCTAAGTCAATGCTAAAAATACCATCAATATAATTAATTTCGTGAAGTTGATTTACATTAGTTGGTGTGAAACCACCAGCAATACGCATCCAGTGAATTTTGCTTAGATTAAAGTCACCTAATACGCAAAGATGATTACGAGGATCCAGCGAAGAGAAATAATATTATTGACGTGAGCATCATAAATTACATCCGAGCTATTAGGCGGGATATATGATGCGCATAGATACAGAGAACAATCTGGTCCATCAATGGATATACATAGTTGATCTAGGATGGAATCTGCATTCGACAAGATAAATAAAGAAGAGCGCAGAGTACGTTTTGCAGCAATCAGAACCCCACCGCCACGAGAGAGCCCTGTTTTTAATGGGTCTCTGTCTTTGCGATACACATGATAAATTCCCAAATCAAAAAACTCTCCATCAAAAAAATCTGAGTTTAACCAAGTTTCAATAAAAACAATCAGATCATACTCGTCTTGCGAAGACCATTGATAAATGGAATCAGTTTTGGTTCTAATCCCAGATATATTTTGGAAATACAGATTAAGCTTGTGGCTAGAACTATTAGCAGTACTCACATTCACTAAATTTGTGGGTTCACAGCGCCAGGCTTTTGAAAATTTTTAAATGGGCGCACTCTCACATTGGCTGGCCATAGAGATGGTTTTATAATATGATCAAACAAGTTTGCTGAAACACCCAATTTAAATGAAATGCTACTAAGATTATCAAGTATAGCATCACTTTTTACTAGTTTATGGCATGAGAAATGACTTCTATCAATCGCCGTGTGTTTCAACACATATTCAATAATATCATTCTCAGACACAGACACTTTGAATGATGATAGATGAACAAATTTTTTTTCAGAGATAATATCTAATTCATGACTCTCATTAACTCCCAAAAATCCATTTTTAGTTAGCTTTGGTTTAACTGGAATAGACTCTCTTGCTTGAGGAGTGGCACGATCAGCTGATTTTGCTTTGGATCATAGATGCCCAGTAGTGGCTGATATCAGCAAATTAAATTCACACGTATACTTACGCTCTTTTGTTTGATCGTCAATCAACCAATAGGAAATCAGCATGTTGAGTGGGAGAGACAAACTACACTTGCAGAACTGCTGTGTCTTATTTTACATTTTATTCGTCATCGAGACTGCTGTCAGTGAACACATAATTATTGCGATTCATTAATGATGTCAGCCGAAGAGTATTTTATGCTACAAAATGCTTTTGATGACATGCAATGTCTTATTTGTCATAAGACTTTTATAAAAAATAAGAAATGTAATTTAAAAAAACATTTTGAAGATGTTCACAAAGACATGAATTATTTGCAGGGGGAAGAAAAAGAAAAACAATTTAAAATTTATAATAAAATTTTTATTGAAAAGTTGAAGAAATGGGTAAATCAATCTAAAGAAAATTATGAAGATATGGTGGAGGAGAAATTAAAAATGGGTTTATCTAACTTAATAAGTTTAGATATTGTAAAAAAGGGAAGGCCATTTTCAGATGGGCCATTTGTCAAAAATATATTAAGTAAAGTTTTTGGAAAACTTCATTATAAAACTAATTTTATTGAAAAATTACCTTTGTCCCGCAATAGTATAACTCGGCGTTCTCTTTATTTGGGTGCTATTGTGGAATCGGCAGTAAGGGAAAAATTAAAAAATTGCGAATTTTTTTCATTCTGTATTGATGAGAGCACCGATATTAATGACCTTTGTCAACTTGTAATCTGCATTCGATGCGTTGATTCAGTTTACAATGTTTTCGAGTCAATATATTCTGTTGAAACATTTTATGGCAATGTAACCGGCAAATTATTGTTCGATGTCGTCAACGAAAAACTTCTTTCCGTTGTTGATTCTAACAAATTAGCCGGAGTTTGTACGGATGGTGCGAACACTATGACAGGCAAACGTGATGGATTTGTAGGCCAGATGAAAAAAAATGAAATTGAGGTTTATACCTTGCATTGCAGAATACACCAGGCTGCTCTTGCTTCTAAATTTATATCTGCTTCTTAATTTATATCCAGTAAATAAATTATATATTTTATTTACTGGATATTTTTCAAAATCCTTTTAAATGCGATATATTAAAGTACGAATTTCCAATCCAAACAGAACTTATTATACTTCGAAGTGAATTAGATTTTCCGGATAACTTTATCAATATAGAATTCTGGAAAAATCTGGATGGTTCAAAATATCCTGAAATGAAGAAGATTTCATTGAAGTGTTTATCTTTATTTCCCTCAACGTATCTTTGCGAACAAATATTTTCAGATTTGCATTATATTTGCTCAAAAAAACGCAATAAGCTGAATTCTTCTAGTTTGAGAAATATACTTTTATTGCGTAACTGCAATAAGAGTATCAACATAGAAGATTTTATTACTTTTTAATTGCAAATTGAACAATGATTATTTGAGGGAAAATTTATTAACTCTTCAAAGAATCTTTTTATTACGAAATATGAGAGTTTTTTAACTCCTTTTTTCATTTTGTTGTAGTTGTTTTTGTTGTTGTTGTTGTTGTTGTTGTTGTAGTGCTTTTCTGCCTGCGGCGCGATTTTTTTAATTAATTTTTTGTCTGCGGCGCTTTCCTTATCATAAAAATAAAAAATTGTTTTGAAAAAATCGCATGGTTTCAATAAATTTTGTTTTTTAATAAAAATCTTCAAAATATGAGCAAAACTTAAATAACTTTTTACAATAACTACCTCAATTAACAACTTATCGAATAATAAAAAACAAGAGGAAAATATAAAAAAAATTTTTTAAACTTGAATATATCCGGTCTTTGAAGGGTTATTGTTGCGAATTATACCTTAAAAAAACTTTCAAACAGACAGACAGAAAGACAGACAGACAGACAGACGGACAGACAGACGGACATGGCTAAATCGACTCGGGTGGTGATGCTGATCAAGAAAATATATACTTTTCCATACCTACCACGCCTCCTTATGGGCGTTACAAACGGAGTGACAAAATTAATATACCCCATTTACGTTTTTTAAACGTTGGGGTATAAAAATGACAACACCCGCCACACATGTGCTTTCGTCGCAATCTCGTTGACGACTAAATAAAATGAATAGCAAATTGTTTTCTTCCAGTGTTATTTCGTCACTCTCACCAATACTACTACCTTGGGCATCTATGCTTTGGATTTAAGCACATCTGCATACATAAGAGAACCAGCACCAGAAACACCAGTAGATGGGGAAGCAGCAACAACAAGGCCTGGTGAAGAGAAATTAACAGCAACAGGTTGAACGTCGATTGAGTTCAAAGCAGGAAGAGTATTTATAGCAGCAGTAGCAGTGTAAGCTGGAGGAGCAACAACAACACGGCCTGGCGAAGAGCAATTCACAGCAACAGGTTGAGTGTCGATTGTGTTTAAAGCAGCAGGAGGAATAAGAGCAGCAGTAGCGGTGTTAGCCAATTTCCGAGAGCGCAACCTTGTAACAACAGCATCAGAGCGAGGAGGCTCAGCAATTGACGGAGATTGAGTGCGAGCATAGTCATTATTGGCGGCAGCAGTGGCAGAACGAGAAGAAAGATTATTATGTACAGAGCACGCGTGTGAGACTGCAGAGTCGTAGGCAGCAGACACGGTGATAGATGAATGATCATTGTGTGGGAGTATATGATCGAGCTTATGCTCAGCCAACTGTTGAGAACTGATCGAAGGCAGAGAGGCGCCCACTGTATCGGTTTGCAAGACAGAACGCGGGTCAATGACCACATGACGCACTGACTGCAACAGCATTGATTTAAGATCACAAACTTCTCTTGATAATTGCATTATTGAAGAGGCACAATTTCCAGGTACTCCCAAGCAATTATCACAACAAAAAAATATATTTGGGTGATTTAAGATCGCGATAAATTCACTATTAGATATATTGAGGCAATTATTATGAAATACATTGCAGCAAAGCTTACAGATAACAAGTGAATCACTTGTAATGCAAAATTTACACTTCGCGCACAGCATGATAAAAACACGTCTAATCAGAACGAACGCACAAACTTGTGTGTGATAAGTGTATGGGCGGAGCCATACCCACTTATATAATGCCCATCCCAGTTTTTTAGTAGATGGACATTACCCAGTTTTAGTACAGTTGCCGACTACAGTTGAATAAAATGTTTTAGAAGTTTAAGCAAATTTATAACAAAACTATTAAATATAGCACAAGAATGAAAACGAAGTTGATTCGTTTTATCAAACCAGCGAACAATGTATAGAAAATTAAGCTGTAAAGAAAAGACAAAATTGTTAGCTTAAAATATATTTATTATAATAACCTCTGCTGCTGGCTGCTTGTTTAATAAGAAAGATTAAAGAAAAAAGCTAACTGCATGGAACCTGCGCTAAGCTAAGAAAAGCTACTCAAAACCAGTTTTCAAGCAGTGAGGTGAATAAGCAACTTGGCAACTGCAGCAGAGAGGGTTTACAGTACAGGCTAATTAATTCAAACAAGAAAAAAATGTTTTAAGACTGTACATAGCTAATTTTAAATACAAAAAAAAGTTTATAATAACAACTTTAAATGGAATTCAGATTAAGATAAAATAATAAAAAACTAGTTGTATTTTCTACAACATACCCCCCCCTAAGAACAACTGTTCTTGATCCTCTTGATAAGCGGGACGGCCCAACGTTGGAAGTTCTTTAGTCGAGTCAATTAGACTCCGCTATGCTCCGACTCACAGCGATACACAGGAGCGAGCTCCATCCCCTTATCCCCCAGGTCATCAGTTGTCTCCGTAAGATCGTGGGCATTATTAAAAGGACTATCTGTGGGAAGAAAACATATTTTAGTTATTGGTCTTTTAAAAAAATGTTGTTTAGAAAAAAGTGTGACAACGCGAACTTTGCCATCGCTGCCAGGGTGAACCTCATGAATTCTGCCTAAGAACCACCGGCCTGGTGTACATCGATCATCTGCGACCAGAACTAAATCTCCTACTTTGGCATCGGTTTTACTTTTTAACCATTTTGGACGTGCTTGTAGCCTGTTCAAGTATTCGCCATACCAACGTTTCCAAAAATGCTGCTTCATTTTTTCGATGGCTTTCCAGCGCGAAAGTGCATTTATGTTGTGTTCCAATAAATTTTCCTCCTGTATGCAATTGGTAGGCTCTCCGATCAAAAAATGAGCTGGAGTTAAGGGGTCACAATTGGACGGGTCAGAAGATAAGGGACATAAAGGTCGCGAATTCAGACACCCTTCTATTTGGCATAAAAAAGTCGCAAGTTCTTCAAAACTTAAAATGCGTTCTCCAACAATTCGTTTGAGGTGGCGCTTGACTGACTTTACGCCTGCTTCCCAAAGCCCACCAAAATGTGGGGAAGCAGGCGGATTAAAGTGCCAATCAGTACCCATAGACACCAAGCTTTCATTCAGATCGTTAGGAAGTGACATCTGACTTTTGTTGAAGAGAACTTTAAGCTCTTTAGAAGCACCAACAAAATTAGTGCCGCAGTCAGAATATAAGTCGGTACAATGACCGCGGCGTGATACAAATCGTCTAAATGCTGCTAAAAATGCACTGGTGGTTAAATCTGACACCGCTTCTAGATGCAGCGCTTTAGAAACCATGCACACAAATAGACATATATATCCTTTAGAGATTGCTGCGGACCTTAATGTAGAGTTCTTCAACAAAATTGGACCAGCATAATCTACACCACTGTGCTTAAACGGCCTTGTAACCTTAAGTCGTACGGGCGGCAAATTACCCATTATTTGCTGAGATGCTTTCGCAGTGTATTTAAAACATACTAAACAGCTGGCTATTAGTTTCTTAGCAAGCTGCATGCCGGATATAATCCAGACCTTACGATTGACATAAGCCATTGTTAAACTAACACCGCCATGTAAAGTTTTTTTATGTGCATCTAAAATGATTAGTTTTGATAACGGATTGAATTTTGTTAAGATCATAGGATGTTTTAGATCAAGCGGTAGATCGGCGTTCTGAAGGCGTCCACCTACTCTAAGATATCCATCATCGTCGATAAAAGGCATAAGTTTTATCAAAACTTTGGATTTAATTCCTTTATTTCTTTTAATAGTTTCAAGCTCCGATTGAAAATCGATTTGCTGAACAATTTTCAAAATTTTGTGCAAAGTATTTTTCAGTTCAACTGCTTTGAGTGAAGAAACTTCACGATTTTCTTTATTTAATTTGCAGTTCTTACAGAATCTAAGGCAAAGCGATAGAACGCGCAGCATTTTACTCAACGAAGAGAATTTCAATAAAAAATCTGGATAGGAATCATAACTCAAAATATTGGACACTATCTTAGATTTAACTTCTTCTAAATGAGTTTGTTGAGTATACTCTTTTTTAGGCCATGAAGATTCAGGCAATGATAAAAAGGAAGGGCCATGCCACCAAATGGTGCTTGTTAGCAAATTTTCTGGCATCATTCCTCTGGAAGGACAATCAGCCGGATTATCAACTGATGGAACGTATCTCCATTGCTGAATATTTGTGTGTCTTTGAATTTTACCAACTCTATTAGCTACATACACACTCCAGCGCGAAGGTGGTTGTCTTATCCAACTGAGGACAGTGGAACTATCGCTCCAATATGTGATATTTGAATCAGAAAACTCATGAAAAGAAATTTTAATTTTATCAACAAGTTTCACTAGCAGCACCGCTGCACAAAGTTCCAGTCTTGGAATTGTAACAGTTTTAACGGGCGAAACTTTCGATTTCGCTTGAAGTAAATGTATAGAAATGTTGTTAGCAGTTTCAACTCTTGCATAAACTGCAGCTGCATAAGCCACTTGCGAAGCGTCGCAAAAACAATGCAAGTCTAATTTTGATGTAGGGGAAAATCCAATCCAGCGCGGAATTTTAATGTTTTCAAATTGTACTAGGGAGTCTCTATATGCAACCCAATTGTTGTATATATCAAGTGGAACGGGTTCATCCCAATCCACACCAGCTAACCATAACTTTTGATAAACAATTTTGGCAATAATAGTAGACGGTGCTAACCACCCCAATGGATCATAAAGACGTGCCGATGTAGAAAGTATTGATCGCTTCGTGACTTCTTTAGAAAAATTTATATCCACCTTAAATGTAAAAACATCGGCAGTAGTATTCCATTGAATACCTAATGTCTTGACACAATCTGATTTATCAAAATTCAATGTAGATGCATGCTCTCGAAGATCTGGAGGAATTTGCTCCATGAATTCACTTGAATTCGAAATCCACTTTCTAAGCTTGCATTGCCCTTGTTGCAATAACTCGCATAGATCCTTATGTAGAGCAATAGCATCAAGCACATTATCAGCACCTGATATTATGTCATCTACATAGGAATCTTTAAATAAAATATTAGACGCAATAGGATAACTTGATTTGTAATCAAGTGATATTTGTTGAATAACTTTTATTGCTAAATACGGAGCAGAAGTTGTGCCATATGTCACCGTATTTAATTTGTAAATAAAAATTGGGTCATTTACATTGTAACGCCACAAAATTTGCTGAAAACATTGATGTTCTGTAGCGACATCAATTTGTCTAAACATCTTTTCGATGTCAGCACAAAATGCAATTTTATGCCTTCGCCAGCGAGAAATAACTTGCGACAAGTCATTTTGTAGGGCGGGCCCAGAGCTAAGTTCGTCATTTATAGAGTTTTGATTATTAAATTTGCAACTGCCGTCAAAGACAACGCGCAGTTTAGTGGTTGTACTGCTTTCCTTTAAAACTCCATGATGAGGTAAAAAATTGCAATTTTTCTGTACATCCGCTGGGTAGGTTCCAATTTTTGTCATATGATTTAAACTTTCATATTCAGACATAAATGATTTATATTGTTCAGCAAAATAACTCTTTTTTTCAAAACTATGTTCTAAGCTTTTGAGTCGTTTGAGCGCACTTATGTGATTTGTATTGAAAACAGGTTTTGTGTTATTTAACAAAATTGATTTGAACGGCAAATGAACAACATATCTACCAGAAGGAGATCGTTGAGTAGTTTTGTCAAAATATTTTTCACATAAATCTTCTTCTCTAGATAAAACTCTCTTATCTAAAACTTCTTCTTGTTCCCAAAAAGATCTAAGAATCGACTCAATATTGGAATTGTTAACCATAAGTGCATTCGTTTTTTGATTACTAGCAGAACCTGAAAAGACCCAACCGAATTTAGTATTTTGATAAAATATTCGGCCATCAACAAAAGATTGCCCAGGCAACGCTATATTACTAAACACGTCAGAACCAAGAATCATGTCCACTGGATCTGAAAATTTAAAACTTGGATCTGCTAGATCATTCAAGACCATATCACAGATTTTAAAATTGTCCAATCCAGGTTTCGATACATAAGCAGATAATTTATTTAAAACAAGAGCATTGCATGAAAGCACGAACATGTTTGAAAGCGACCATATATTCAAGTGAACACTACTACGAGACAAATGTTCAGTCTGGCCACCAACACCAGAAATTTTACAAAAAATTCTTTGTTTAGGCAAATTCAATAATTGGACAGCACTTTCAGTTATCAAAGTGGCTTGAGAGCCCTGATCGAGTAAAGCTCTAAAAGTGTACTGAGTAGTCGCTGATTTTACAACAACACGAATAGTAGCCAGCAACACATGTGGAAAGCATTGGGCATTATGTGTAGAAATATTGTTGATCGAATCACCTTCTGAAGGTTTTGCAGCTCGAATGTCATCGAAACGAACTAAATTTTGATTTAATTGAGTAGTGTTCGAATTTATATGCGTTTTATTCAAAACAGAATGATCATCGATATGTAACAGAGTATGGTGCGATTTTTTACAGATGTGGCAGCGAAATAATGACTTGCACTCGTTTTGATTATGTCCTGGTGCAAGACAGTTGAAGCAAACATTTTTCTTAAAAAGGAATTCATTTTTAAGTTTAGGCGAAAGTGCTAAAAATTTGAAGCATTTTGCTAATGCGTGAGACTTATCGCAAAATATGCAATTCTGCATTTGAGCCACATGGTTAGAATAAAATTTGTTTTTCGAATAAGACTTTTGTTGTTTTGTTCTAATAGTTTTACAAGAAGACGGTAATTCGTCATGCACAGATTCGAGAGTTCGAAAAGTACCCTCAAGAAAAGCAAACATATCTTCCAAAGCTGGTATTTCAGTGGAAGATGTCAATGATTTTTCCCACTCCTTTCGAGTTTGAAAATCAAGCTTGTGAGCAAGTAAATATATTAGGAATGGATCCCAATTTGAAGTATCAACATTCATATTTTTTATCGAAGTTAAACATTCCCTAGCGGAATCGAGCAAAAGTTTAACACTTTGAAAAGATCCGTCTGACACGGGTATACTGAATAACTTTTTGGTTAGAGTATCAACAATTAATCGTTTATTGTGATACCTGTTGGTTAAGATTGACCATGCGGAATCATAGTTCATTTCTGTTGCAGAGATGCTTTTGATTAAATTTGCTGCTTCTCCAACCAGAGAGCCTTTCAAGTAATAGAATTTCTGAACCTTTGGTAGTGCATTGTTTGAATGTACTAAAGAATTATATATGTCTTGGAACGATATCCATTCTAAATAATCGCCAGAGAATTTCGGCAATGAAATTTTCGGTAATTTTGCTTCCATGCTTAAAGATGTCTCAGCATGATTACCCGAATTTGGTGTAACAAAAGTGCTGGAATAAACTTCTGTAGAATTGTTGCCTTTTTCATGTAATGAGTCCAGCAAAGTACCTTTAAAACTCATGTACAAATCCAAGAATTGATAGTAAACATTTTCAGAAATATATGGCACATCTTTAGAATCTAAAGTATTATCATGAATAATCGTAATGATATTTTCATGTCTTTTGTCAAATTTTTCATGCAAATGTTCAACCTCTTCAAGGACACAAGTTAAAAATCCACGTGTCTTGGTTGCATCAGATTTCTCTGTGAAGCCTTTGTACTGAGTTTTAAACCTATTCAACAAGTCTCTTTGTTGCTCGATTTGCTTTTCCAAGACGCACATTTTTGTTCTACTTTTTATAACAATGCACTGCCAAAAAAACTCGAATAAAAAATAAAAAAATTTCAATAGAATGTAAAATTCCAAAGTTCCCAAGTCCCGGGTTTCGGCACCAAAAAATGTTGTTTTTTGTCAACAAAATATAAGTTGATTTTCACAACATGAAAAGCAAAGGAATAAAATGTTTTAGAAGTTTAAGCAAATTTATAACAAAACTATTAAATATAGCACAAGAATGAAAACGAAGTTGATTCGTTTTATCAAACCAGCGAACAATGTATAGAAAATTAAGCTGTAAAGAAAAGACAAAATTGTTAGCTTAAAATATATTTATTATAATAACCTCTGCTGCTGGCTGCTTGTTTAATAAGAAAGATTAAAGAAAAAAGCTAACTGCATGGAACCTGCGCTAAGCTAAGAAAAGCTACTCAAAACCAGTTTTCAAGCAGTGAGGTGAATAAGCAACTTGGCAACTGCAGCAGAGAGGGTTTACAGTACAGGCTAATTAATTCAAACAAGAAAAAAATGTTTTAAGACTGTACATAGCTAATTTTAAATACAAAAAAAAGTTTATAATAACAACTTTAAATGGAATTCAGATTAAGATAAAATAATAAAAAACTAGTTGTATTTTCTACAACAGGGAGCATACAAACTAAATTATCAAATTGAAGCAAAATCGACGAAAACCGTAGGAATTATAGCATTTTTATAGATTTGTGGGCGGTAAAAGGGGGTGTGACAGAAATTTAAACCATCTCGTACTTGAAAAAAATGAACTGCCAAAATTTCAGCTCTATCGGCTCAGTAATTTTTGAGTTTCCAGCCATCACACAGACAGCGTTTTGCTTTTTGTAAATATATTTTGGATAAAGATTATTGGCTATAACTTTTGAGTGGTAAGAGATACTAAGATAATTTTTTCTAAAAAATTAATTTTTTAGCTTGTTTATTTTTTTCAAAAATATAAAAACACAATATTGGAAAAAAAAAATTTTGTTCGAAAAAATCAAGGGATAGGCCTTGCTTTTTGAATCACAAAAATGGTTTTTAATTTTTGCGTAAAATTGAAATAACTTTTGCTTATAAATGTTAAAGCTTTAAAATAGAGTTGAAAATTTGCGAATTTGAATTTAAATTATTTTTACAACAAAAATAAATATTGAGCCTTTTTTTGAGGAAAACTCCAAAATTTCAGACCTTTTTTGAAAAAAATATTTAAAATATTTTTGCAATAAGGTTTTTGTAGTACTTTGATGAAGCTT
>CALSEO010000002.1:7500-11541 GCA_943735915.1 Pherbina coryleti | reverse complement strand
TGTTTTCATGCTGAGCCTAAATGAAAATGAACGAATTTTTTATGTGTGCTCCAGGACTTTTATTGCGATGTTTGCCAAACTGTTGCATGTGAAGGCAAGTTAACAAAAAAACAAAAAACAAAAAAAAAAACAAAAACAAATAAAAAAATATAAAAAATAAGAGAAGAAATAGCAAAAAATATTGCAGCCATAAGGACCAAACAGCATTCAATTTATAAGATTTTTCAATTCTATCTCATTTGTTTGTGGTTCTTGTAATGGTTATGCATGCAAAAAACAATGCAAAAAACAATAAAGGAGCGCAATCAAAGCAGCAATGTAAATAAGCGCAAGTTTTCCTTTTTTTTTGCTCTATGACTTTTTTCACCCTTAGAACAAATAACAAATGGCGCACATTTGCTGCCTTGTGGCAAACACCTGTTTGTATACATACACATATTTCCATACACACACCAACTCATGCATCTTCATACACAAATTTGTGTGTCAGTGTGTGTGTTTGTGTGATCCAGTGTGTTATGCTGCAGCGGGAGGTCAAGTAAGTGGGTTGTGCTAGGGTTGCCTGCTGACTGATAATATTTGCCAAAGGGTATAATAAAAAAAACGTTTGCTGTGAAATTATATAAAATGGGGGAGGGCGAAAATAGGTCAAAAGGAAAATTGAATTGAAGAAAATGTGTGGAAAGCACGAAAGAAATCAAGTTTATTCCATGAGCAATAATGGTAGGTTGTAAGACGGCGCAGAAAAAATGCTCAAAGGTCTTGACTGTAAAGAAATGAGAAAACTTTTTATATGGAGCTTGCTATCCATACACTCGAATTCCATAAGTAGAATAAAATGTATCTATAAGTTTATATTAATTTTGTTGCTATCTAATATACCCAGCGTACTTTATGATTAAATTACTTCAAAAATAAAATTTCTATACTTTTTTTTTTATATTGAAAACAAATTTGAGCTTCATGCCAAGTATGTAGACAACATGAAGCAACAACCAACAACAACAACAACGGCTCTGTAAAGAGCAAATCACACAGCTTGACTATACAGAATACAGACTGTTTCGTTGGCCGCTACACCAACTCATCAGTAGTCCTTGACTACTTTTTTCCCTAAAAATCAGATTTTTCGGAGATTTTTTGAATTTTAAGGACAAGTTGGTCAATAACAGACATTTTCCAAGTCTTTGAGTATATAGCAAATCATACAGTAGACTAGACAGATTGTTTCCTTGGCCGCTACACCAACTCATCAGTAGTCTTGCATCTGTAGTCTTTGCATGATGAAAAGTCATGCCAGGTTGATGAAAAGTCATGCAAGACTACTGATGAGTTGGTGTAGCGGCACACAAAACAATCTGTCTAGTCTGCTGTATGATTTGCGCTTTATAGAGCCGTTTTTGTTGTTGTTGGTTGATGCCTTCATTGTCCTCATTTTGACCTGTTGTCAATATACTTGGCCTAAAACTCAAATTTGTTTCAATATCATTTTGGGAAACCCGTACATAATAAACAGCTGTGTACGATAAATTGAAGTGATCTTCTAGTCTAGAGAAATGACCAATTATCATCAAAATTTCTTAATATTCAATACCGACATTACATCAAATATCATATAATATTCGTGTAAAACGTCTTTTAATAAAAAAATTAATAACGAGAAAAGAAGGAAAACCGTATAAATTTATTCAAGAAACAATAGGTTGTGTTCAAACGATGACAAAAAATACAACAAATTAACAAAAAAAAAAAAAGAGAAATTCTTAGATATCAAAAAAAAAACCTCCCTCCTTCAGGATTTAGTAATTATCCAAGTAGCTGAACTTTGTGATGCTTTTATTACCTCCAGAAGAATTAAGGAAAATTTAAACCTCGATATTAGTGCTGTGACAGTAGGAAAAAGACTGTGTGAGGCAAAATTAAAAGGTATACGTCGCATCGCTTTCATCGTTAAGACAATACACATCGCAGGCTAGTTGGGCACTATCAAAATTGAGGAATATTTTTTGAATCGATGAGTCCAAAATTGAAGTGTTTGATTCGAGTCACAAACATGTCCCTTGGAAGATATGTTCAAAGAAAAGTATTCCAAGGAATACTATCCTCAGTACACCCTTTACTTTACTCAAAATGTGAAGAAGGGGTAGAAAATGTCCAGCATATCCTCTGCTAATGTCCGGCGCTAAGTAAAAGGAGATTGGCAACTCTGAGCCATTCCTTCTTAAATGGACTAATCAAAGTTTCATGCCTGGAAATCAAGCATATAATAAAATTCATCATCCGTTCGAACTGGTTTCTTGAGGAGGGATATCTGTCATAGGTTCAATAGAGGTTATGTGGTATCACAACTGGACTGTACTGGCATGTGTTATCACTAGTGGAATCACTTGTGTACGAGTCGTCTGCCGGCTCAGCCATCAAAACCTAACCTAACCTACCACCCTTTACTTAATTCGTCGAAATGGATTAGTCAAATGGCTACCAAGTTTTTCTTATTTAACGCCTTTGTATTATTTGGGTAGGTTTATGTGATGATTTATGCCAATAAGTCAACTGCTATGAATGTCTTAGAAGACGATATTGTGCAAACCATTGTCGAGACACGGCTCCATATAATTGAAAAAAATGATAGAAAATTTTACTTCCAGAAAGCGCCACATTTGCGACAGCTACATACCCAAAATCATGTTTAAAACGTATAAATATGATTATAAGGCTCATATATAAAAATTATTTCTGTACTAAAGTCAATTTTTTATTTGAAATTATGTAATCTCAGTATTTTATTTCAATTCCAAGTTCTACACCAATAATTTCTACATCCTATATTATCAAGCAATGAGAACTACTGTCGCAAAATTCTATGAAAAAAGGCAATTTAGCATTGAATAGAAGATAACTCAAGTTAAAGAAGAGTGGTGCTTTAATGACAGGAAGAGATTATATCATAAAAAAAAAGAGTTTGACGTGATTGTGATTCTTTATTCTCATATTTCATGTCTACATTCTTGTTTTAAGCCATGACCAAATTCTGGACTCAATTAAATATACGAAAGGTATGTTTTAGGTGTGTCTCCATTTTTGTCTTAATCCATATTCTTATTCATGTCATAGCTCTTTTCCAGTTTCATAGTCCGGTTACTTCTATTCTTTTGTTTGTTGGTTCCCACAAAAAAAACTAACTACATTATTATTGCTGTTGTTCTTGTGTTTGCTGTTGATGTTGATGTTGATGTTGATGTTGATATTGATGTTGATGTTGATGTTGATGTTGATGTTGATGTCGATGTTGATGTTGATGTTGATGTTGATGTTGATGTTGATGTTGATGTTGATTTTGATGTTGATGTTGATATCGATGTAGATGTTGATGTTGATGTTGATGTTGATGTTGATGTTGATGTTGATGTTAATGTTGATGTTGATGTTGATGTTGATGTTGATGTTGATGTTGATGTTGATGTTGATGTTGATGTTGATGTTGATGTTGATGTTGATGTTGATGTTGATGTTGATGTTGATGTTGATGTTGATGTTGATGTTGATGTTGATGCTGATGTTGATGATGATGTTGATGTTGATGTTGATGTTGATGTTGATGTTGATGTTGATGCTGATTTTGATGTTGATGTTGATGTTGATGTTGATGTTGATGTTGATGTTGATGTTGACGTTGATGTTGATGTTGATGTTGATGTTGATGTTGATGTTGATGTTGATGTTGATGTTGATGTTGATGTTGATGTTGATGTTGATGTTGATGTTGATGTTGATGTTGATGTTGATGTTGATGTTGATGCTGATGTTGATGATGATGTTGATGTTGATGTTGATGTTGATGTTGATGTTGATGTTGATGTTGATGTTGATGTTGATGTTGATGTTGATGTTGATGTTGATGTTGATGTTGATGCTGATGTTGATGATGATGTTGATGTTGATGTTGATGTTGATGTTGATGTTGATGTTGATGTTGATGTTGATGTTGATTTTGATGTTGATGTTGATATCGATGTAGATGTTGATGTTGATGTTGATGTT
>CALSEO010000001.1:0-124150 GCA_943735915.1 Pherbina coryleti | reverse complement strand
ATAGTGTATTTCTAATATTGCCACACCCCTTTGTCGAATAACGCCCACTTTCTTTACAGTAGTTTTTTAGAATTGTGTCTACCCCTGTACTAAATTTCAGTACCCTAGTGTCAATACTATTTGAGATAAAGTGTTTTTTTTAATATGACCACACCCCTTTGTCAAATAACGCCCACTTTATTGATCGTAATTTGTAATAATTGTGTCTACCCCAGTGTTTTTACTGTAAATTTCAGTACCCTAGTGTCAATATTAACTGAAATACAGTGTTTTCTTATATTGACACGCCCCTTTGTCGAATATCGCCCACTTTTTTAAAGAAGGACCTCCGCGTTCATGGTATCTATCTGTTGACAAAAAATTATGGAAATCGGGCAAGTGCTTTAGGAGTTATCGATGTACATACATTTAAAAAAAAAAAAAAAAAAAAAAAAAACGCGGACAAACCAACGAAATTGAGAACCTCCTCCTTTTTGAAGTCGGTTAAAAAAAAACCCGACTTCAAAATCACTACAAAGTAAAAAATAATTTTAAATAACTTTTCCCATTCATTTCTTGGTCATATTTTAAAAGCTATTTATACGTGTTATAATATTGGAAATCTTATCATTTTCATTTTTTTTATTTTGTTTTATTATCAATATATTAATTGCTTTATGAACATAAAAGCTTTGAAGTCGGCGCTCATCTTTGACACACAATCATGACGTTTTACCATCCGTGCACTATTTGGTGCCTTGGTGACACTGTAGTAATTTTAAAAGCTTTGTACACATTAAAATTCTCACTAAACTGGTTTGGGTGAGCTTGTAAAGCTCATATTGAATATGACATAGTGTGTAACAGCTGCACAAATAATGCATGGAACACATTGGCTACATTCAGCGTACTCAAAAATTGCCAATTGAAAGAAAAAAAATCGCTAAGAAGCTTTTATATTCATAAAGTTAATAATATTTTTATGATAAAACAAATTAGAAAAAATTAAAATAAAAAGATTTCGACATAGTAAGATAAGCGCCGACTTCAAAGCTTTTATGTACATAAAGCAATTAATATATTGATAATAAAACAAAATAAAAAAAAGGAAAATGATAAGATTTCCAATATTATAACACGTATAAATAGCTTTTGAAATATGACCAAGAAATGAATGGGAAAAGTTATTTAAAATTATTTTTTACTTTGTAGTGATTTTGAAGTCGGTTTTTTTTTTGTTAAAAAGTTTTTTACATTAAAAAAGGTGGGAGCTTTGGTACCGCACACAAACCATGTTGCTGTCTTTTTTTTTTCTTTTTTGTGGACCTTCCCACCGGGAAAAAAGAAGCAATTGTGTATGAAAGCGATTTTTTTATTCAGTTTTTAAATGGATTCTTTTAAATAAAAAGTATTATTTTCGGAAATAAGAAATAAGTTCCTCCTGTATCATATTTACTCTTGTGTTTGTGCTGACTTCGTTTTGCTTTATTATATTAATTGTCGAATCAATAATGGATGTGTGCTTCTTAAGAATGTTGACCATCTGCTCTTCGTTATTCTGTAGTTCGCTAATTGTTTTTGACATTTCCTTGGCATAATCAGAATCAAGAACAGCAAACAGTGTATTGGCTATGTTTCCGACAATGTCTAAAGCAGCTCTAGTCTTGCGTCGCCTTATTAACAATTCGCTGTCCAATTGTAATTCCTTTCTTGTGTGCAGGAAATGTTTGGCAAGTGCAGTGCAGCCTGAACCTTGGCGTGATTGGTTGCATAGCTGTTGAAAGGCTAATGTTCCATTAGTGAAAGCTTCAAGTTCAACCCAGAACGGAGTAAGGTCATAGTATGCAACAATTTTCCATTCGGCAGTCACCAAGTGTGCTGTACCAACATCTTCAAAATAAATTCCAGGACCATTTTCAAATTTTTTAATGTCGACAGGATTTGCTAGTATCATTGGTAGTAGCAGTAACGATACTACAAGAGTTGTGATCAGTG
The DNA here is from genome assembly GCA_943735915.1 of Pherbina coryleti. Classification (NCBI taxonomy): domain Eukaryota; kingdom Metazoa; phylum Arthropoda; class Insecta; order Diptera; family Sciomyzidae; genus Pherbina; species Pherbina coryleti. The sequence continues at coordinate 122,176 of CALSEO010000001.1, read as the reverse complement.
AATTGTTGGAGAATTTCTTTCGTTTAGTTGGAATATCACTCATTTCTTCTTCTTCTTCATGATTCTGTTGAGATGGCGATGTTGGATCAGATGTTGGGTCAGACTCTACAGGAAGTGGTGCTAGTCGGTGGATTTGTCGTTTCCATATTCCTGTTGCTGTTTTTACGTCAACAACACGCACTGCTCCATCAGGTCCAGTATGTACCTCTACTATTCGGCCAAGAGGCCACTGCATGACAGGAACATTGTCTTCCTTGATAATAACCAATTCATTCTCTCGAACATTTTGTGAATGATTCTTCCATTTTCGTTTTTCTTGTAATTGGTTGAGGTATTCGAGATTCCATCTTCTCCAGAATTCATGTTTAACCTGCGATACTAGCTTCCATCTTGTTGCCAATGATATTTTGGACTGTGGTGATCTTCTATCGACTTGTGCAGTTAGTGGTTCACCAATCAAGAAATGTCCTGGTGTCAGAGCAGTCAAATCATTTCGATCTGTGGACATTTGTGTTATTGGTCGAGAATTTAAGATGGCTTCAATCTCAATGATCACAGTTTCAAGCTCTTCGTATGTAAGGGATTCGGTTGACACGCTTCGCAGTAATAAATGTTTTGCTGATTTCACGGCCGCCTCCCATAGTCTGCCAAAGTGTGGGGCCCGAGGTGGTATGAATTTGAAGTCGATTCCACGGTCGCTGCATGTTTTGGTGATTTTCTTCTGAGAAGTATTTACGAATATGGCGTCGTTTAATTCCTTCAATTTATTTTTGGCTCCGACAAAGTTGGTGGCATTATCGCAGTATAATGTATCGCAGCGCCCACGTCGAGATGTAAAACGCTTTAGTGATCCTATAAAGGCTTCGGTTGTCAAATCATTGACTAACTCTAGATGCACAGCCTTTGTAGCGAAATAGCAGAATATGGCAATATATGCTTTATGCGGTTTCTTACCACGAATTTTGTAATGTATCCAGAAGGGTCCACAAAAGTCTACTCCAGTTTTAAGAAATGGTCGTGCTTGAGTTATTCTGGATGCTGGAAGATTGCCCATAATTTGTTGAAAAAGTTTTGGTTTTGCTCTGGAACAGCGAACACAACCTTGTACGACATTCCTTGCCATTGATTTTCCTTTGATTATCCAAAATCGCTGCCTAGATAATGCTTGCAAAGTCTGTGGACCGCAGTGCATATTATCGTTATGTAACATAACCAAAATTAGTTTTGTTATAGGATCGTTATATGGCAGCAGCATTTGATGCTTAGCATCGAAGGGTAATGTCGATGCCTCTAAGCGTCCACCAACTCTCAGAATGTTCATTTCGTCTAAAAATGGTGACAAACTACTAAATGGACTTGTCTTTTTGAATTCCGCGTATTTTTTCAAATGTGTTATTTCATCCTTGAAATCAGAAGTCTGTATTGCTCTAACAATGACAGTTAATGCATGATCAAGCTCGGTGGGAGTAAGTACCGTTTGGGTTTGTCTTAGCTCTCTTTTGCACCTGGTGTGATTTATGAACCGTAGAACGTATCCCATAATTCTTTAAAGTGTGCGGAATGAATTTCTATGATTAATTTTGTACACAAAATCTTCATTTAGTAGCCCGTCGTTTTTGGTTAATGTGAACACCATGTTTTTGCTGGCTACTGGTGAAGGTTTCCGTTTCTTTTCCATGTTGGTTGAAATCGCCAATGCGGAGTTAAATCTTGGTGGCCACATAGTTTCTTTTCCATGTAAAAATAGTGGTCCATAAAACCAAAGATTGCAATTGGCTAAAGTACTTGGTTGCAGACCTCTAGACAGGATGTCAGCTGGATTGTTTTTTGAGCTGACATGACGCCATTGTTCCATCAATGTTAAATTTTGAATTGTTGCAACTCTATTTGCCACAAATGTTTGGAAAGATGATGACTGCGCATTAATCCATGAGAGAACAATCTCTGAGTCTGTCCAGAGAAATGTTTGATGTTCCTTGAGATTAAGGTCGTTCTTTACTCGGTTTACCAGTTGAGCAGTTTACACTGCAGCACATAGTTCGAGTCTAGGCAGTGTTTGTATTTTAAGTGGTGCTACTCGTGATTTAGAACACAAAAGTTTCACTATTATTCTCCCATCCCTAAATTCTGAACGAATATACACTGCAGCGCCAAACGCCTTCTCTGATGCATCCGAAAATGCGTGAATTTGGATTGTCCTTGGAATGTCTCCTTTAAAAATGTGACGTGAAAATTTCAAATCGTCTAAATCACTTAAGCCACTGCGAAACTTTATCCATTTGGTATGTAATTCAGCTGGTAAGGCATCATCCCAATTAATTTTTAATTGCCACAGTTCCTGAACAAACATCTTCGCAGTTACTATCACTGGAGCAACGATTCCCAATGGATCAAACAGCCTAGCTAAATCAGATGTGATCGCTCGTTTTGTGACAACCTTTACTGGATCCAGTCTTACTTTAAAACAAAATTGGTCAGTTTTTGGTAGCCATAATAATCCAAGTGTCTTAATTGAATCGTTGTTAGTATTGTTGAAATCTAATTTTACTTCCTGGTCATCTTGAGGAATGTTCTGAAGGAGCGCTGGATGATTTGCACACCATTTGCGCAAATTGAAACCATGTTTTTTCAAGATGTGTATGAGCTGCTGTTGAGCTTCGATAGCTGTTATCAAACTGTCTGATCCACCAAGCCCATCATCAACGTAGAAATTGTTTTGCAAAATCTGAGATCCTAGTGGAAAACTATTAATATTTTCGTTTGCGATGCGTTGCAAGCATTTTGTGGCAAGATATGGTGCTGCTCGAGTCCCATAGGTAACCGTGTTGAGTTGGTAGTAGCTTACAGGTGTCGTTGGATGAGCTCTCCACATAATTATTTGGTATTGCTGATTTTCTGGATGTATTAAAATTTGTCTATACATTTTTTTCAATGTCCGTAGTAAAAACAAAGCGTGACCAACGAAAGCGAAGAAGTATGGGGAATAATTCACTTTGGACTGTTGGACCTGTGAACATTAAATCATTTAAGGAGTAGCCAGACGAAGTTTTGGCTGATGCATCAAATACCACTCGTAGTTTGGTTGTTGTGCTGTCTGGCTTTAGTACACAATGATGAGGGATGAAATAATTAGACGTCAGTACAGAATCAAGATTAACTTCCTTCATATGCCCCAATCGCTTGTACTCGTCCATGAATTGGACATACTGTTTTCGAACCATATCATTTTTGAGAAGTCGACGTTCTAGGCTTAAGAATCTGTTGTAAGTCATTTCTTTCGATTCTCCCAAGGCTGATGTAGTTTGAAGAAACGGTAGTCTAACGGCAAAACAATTTTCTTCATTGATGCGAACATTTTGAGTAAAGTGTGCCTCGCATCGCTGCTCCGCCGGGGATAAGCCCTTTTCATTTAATTCTACTTCATCCATTTTCCACAGCTGCTCCACCATTTCCTCCAATGAGAAATTTATATCACTGGCATCTTGACCACCAACAGCACAAGTCAATGTGTCCGATGCTTCAGAGTTGTTACCAATCTTTCCACTAACGATCCAACCAAGAACTGTATTTTGTAGGACTGGGAGGTCAGGTGACAGCGTGATTTGTCCTGAGGATATTAGCTTGAAATAGAACTCGGCACGAAGCAGAATATTAATTTTTCCTGATTGATGAAATTCTGGATCCGCTAGTTGAATGTTGGTAGGAATTGGCCATTTAGAAATATCAAGATTATTGTTTGGTTGACAAGGAATGATGTTTGGAAGTACGAATGCCTCCAAATGAGTTGAAAAATTGTTGTCCAAAGATTGCAGCATGACATTGACCCGTTGTGTGGCTCTGCTTTTTGCTTTACCGATGCCCTCAATGCAGAGTGATGCGTCGTTTGGAATGATGGACAACCTTCTGATGAGACGCTCAGAGATAATGTTTATTTGTGAACCAGAGTCTAAAATTGCTCTAAATTCACCTGATCTTCCATTAGCCGCAGTTATTTTTATTTTCGCTGTTGCTAGTAAGACATAACCTTTACGTGCTGGCATCGTGTTGGCTGCAGCTGATGTGGCTGCTATTCTTGAATCAGTTGCCTTTGTTGCATTTGAGACATCGCTTCTTCTTTCTAGATGCACCAGTGAATTGTGTTTCTTGTCACACTTAGTGCAGGTTCGTGATGGGCTGTTCTTTGCTGTATGATCTAGCTTGAAACAGTTGACACAAAGTTTATTTTTTTGCACCCAATTCAGTCTCTCTGGTGTAGATAATTGCAGAAATTTTTTGCAGAAATACAATGGATGATAGCTGATGTTGCATAATCTGCACGTATTTATATTCCTTTGTGTGGTCGATACTGTAGTGAATGATCTAGTCGTTGCCTGTGTACATGACGATTTATCTTTAGAACCGATCGACTCCATTGATTGAAATTGTAGCTCCAAAAATGACAAAAATTCATTGATTTTCAATAGCTCCTTTGGTCTTGCTAATGATTGCTCGAATCTAATGTGCATTGCTCTATCCAATTTTTTAATCAGTATGTGCAACAGGAGTGGGTCCCAGGAAGTTGTTTCCACTCCGAGATTGTTTAAAGCTAACAAACATTCTCTTGTTGTGTCATGTAGATTTTTTACTGAACCAGCTGTTGATGTACCGAGAGGTTGCTCTAATAATTTTTGGACCAAGGCTCCAACCTGGATTCGTTTGTTGTTATATCGATCTTGCAACAGCGTTCAGGCTGCATTGTAGTTTTCTTCAGTCAGTGACAAATGACTGATGAGCTTTGCGGCTTCTCCCGAAACATTTGATTTTAGATACCACATTTTTTGGACTAGTGGTAATGGTTCTTTGTCTATCATTTGATTAAATATATTGTAGAACTCCTGCCATTTTAGGTAATCGCCGTTGAAATTCGGAATTGTCACCTTTGGCAATGGTAGTGTAGTCTGTGCAGGATGATATCTTCCTGAAGTTGATAATGATGTGTTTCTTGATTGAAGCTGATCTTCCTTAATGGAGAGTTTGACCAGTTGTTGCCTCACCATATCTCCTAATTCGTTGAATTCAGTTTCATCGAAACCTAAATGTGTTTGGTCCTCCAGTTTTTCCAATGCTTCATCCTGAAGGCCTTCAAGTTGATTCCATAATTTATTTATGGTGCTGATATTGACCTTGTAGAATTGAGATGTCTCCTCTTCTTGTGCAGCTGCTAGTGAATTGAGCAATCGCCGTAAAGCTGTCATGCGTGCTGCAATCTTTCGAATTAGGCCTTGATGTTGAGTAGTTGTCGTATCATGTTGTTGTTGCTCGGATTTTGTACCAGCCCCATGGTTGGGTCCAGGTTAGTTAGCACCAGGATTTAGTCCTGATGCCTCTTGTGATTCAAATCGTATGATTTCCGTGTTGAATAGCTCGATGTGGTATTCAGCTATTTTACGTATTTTATCATAGTGATCTGTGAAATACACGTGATTCATTGGCTGGTCAATCTTGCATCTCAACTCGCTGTCTCGTTTTTCATATTCATCCCAAACTAAGTTGAGCTGACGCAACCGCTCTTTGTAATATGCGGCGTTCGACTTTCTTCCAACCGAATCCTTTTTGAAATTTGTTACAATCCGCTGTATTTTCTCGCCAGTCTTGATTTGTAATTCCAATAACGCGTTGAATGTTGACATTTTTTGCTGTAGTGTGCCTCTTGTGGCACTTTAGTCGTACTTTTGATTGCGACGATCGCTGTGGCGTGTCCTTGTGGCACTTTTGATTGCGGCGGTCGCTGTGGCGTATCCTTGTGGCACTCTTGATTGCGGCGATCGATGTGGTGTGTCCTTGTGGCACCCTTGATTGCGGCGATCGATGTGACGTGTCCTTGTGGCACCTTTGATTGCGGCGGTCGCTGTGGCGTGTCCTTGTGGCACTCTTGAATGCGGCGGTCGCTGTGGCGTGTCCTTGTGGCACCTTTGATTGCGGCGGTCGCTGTGGCGTGTCCTTGTGGCACTCTTGAATGCGGCGGTCGCTGTGGCGTGTCCTTGTGGCACCTTTGATTGCGGCGGTCGCTGTGGCGTGTCCTTGTGGCACTCTTGAATGCGGCGGTCGCTGTGGCGTGTCCTTGTGGCACCTTTGATTGCGGCGGTCGCTGTGGCGTGTCCTTGTGGCACCCTTGAATGCGGCGGTCGCTGTAGCGTGTCCTTGTGGCACCCTTGAATGCGGCGGTCGCTGTGGCGTGTCCTTGTGGCACCTTTGATTGCGGCGGTCGCTGTGGCGTGTCCTTGTGGCACTCTTGAATGCGGCGGTCGCTGTGGCGTGTCCTTGTGGCACCCTTGAAGATGTTGATCGATGTGGCTTGTCCTTCTTGTTGAAGGTGTTGAAGGATAACGTATCCTTAATATTCGGGGTCACCAAAATGAATCACGCCTGTGTGATGAGTGATCAATGGATTGATGGATACTTGGCACTTGAACCAGTTATCCTTCCGATCACGTCGGGGTCACCAAAGTGTTTCGTTCCAGTGGCGCAAACACAAACACTTGAACTTGGATTGCTCTGGATTGAACACTTAACAAACACAGGCACTTGAACCTGGATTGTTTATGTAAATAAAAAATAAATAAATAACTGGCCATTTCAGCCCTTGAAAGGACTTTGACCTAGCTTCTTATGATCAATTGTGTTGTGCGTGTTATTAAGTTTGTACACAATTGACCGAGAAATGGACCTACAGGCTTAACGCCGACTCCGAACGGCGATGAACGGAATGTTCTTATTCTCAAGAAGCTTTACATGGCATTTTGATTACTCTCTGAGGTTTGCCATTGTCTGCAGAGAGGTGGCGGCCGTACAGAAAAATTATTTTAATTCAAAAAATTTTCCGTCGCTGCTGGGATTCGAACCTGGGTCTCCAGGTTCTTTGACATAGCGGCCACGCACTTTAACCAACTACGCCACGGACGCCACGGATTGTTTATGTAGAGAGTTAAAAAAAGACACTTGATGATTAGTGTAAAATAAATAACTAATTTTATTATTTCCTTGTACCTGCTTAAATATAAAACATATTGCTTAGTTAAACAAAAATAAATATTGATTACTTAACATTAACTTCAATAAATGACAAAAACCTAAATTCATGATAAATATTGCTTATTTGGTATTGATAATGTAAACAATTAAAAAACATACAAAATTCACAATAAACATATAAAATGAAAATAACAAACTTAATAATAAATAAAAGTAGGTCAACAAGCGTGCGTTGCCCTGTGCTGTAGCTGCAATTTGTTTTGCCTATGTTGTTGTTGTTGTACAGTTATTGTACAAAATCAAAACATGCTAATACTTTTCTCGCTTATACCAGAATTTGTATTAGAATCAATTCGTTGTGCACTTACCAAAAAAGCAAGCAAGGAATCTAAAAACATTTTCTATAGTAGAAATTATTATATTGGTCGTAATCGATTCTGGCTGGAATAAAAACGAATCAGTAAGCTTTTGGTTGATAGATTCCAATTCATAGGTTTTGCTTTAAATTTATATATTCTTTGGAATACGTTCTAAAATGTAAGCAGAATAATCCATTCCATTTACGATTTTTTTTAGAATCAATTCTCATTTTCCTAGTGGGTTGTTGACTTTTATTTATGATGCTGAAAAGGAGTTTGAAAATATTCGCCAACATTAGAGTGCAGTTATGTTGTCATATGAGCGAGGAAATATATAAGGAAATTAAATTTCAAAATAGAAAAACTCAGGAGCGGTGCTTTCATTATCAAAGATTTTATTTAAAATTTTTGTTGTTTGAATTTTGATGATTTATTTTCTTATATGTTTGGGGCAAACGTTTTCATAAAACCGCCCCTGTGACGATTTGACATTTTCTTTTGTGTGTAGTTATTTTCATATATTCAAATGAACTAATACAAACAACAACATCTTATGTTGTTATGGCTGTCTCTCTTCGATTTCAGAGTTAGAAAACAGAAGTATTACATAAACATATGTTCTACCTTATTAGCTTTGGGCACAACCTTTGTTGAGTTGCACATAGCTTTAACCCATTTCTTGCCATTGTTGCGTATACGCAACACCAACTTTAATTTGAAAGACTAATGTGTTTTAGAATAAGAACCATGTCGCTATTGCATTAGGCCTAAAGGTTGACATGTTGCTAATATATAAATGGAAACAAAAATAATAATCCATCCGTGGAAAGGGGGTTAGGGGGTCTTGAAAAAGTCTCCAAAAAGTATCTTTTTTGGAAAATTAATTAAAAAGATTTATATTTATTATAATACTAGCAACCCTCCGCGGCTTTGCCCGCTATGTATCTTAAAATAAAGTAACGCATTTTTTGTAACAGGTTTATTTTTTCCATGACATATTAATTGCAACCATGTAAGAATATCTGTATAAACAATGATTAAGCACAGACAATTTTATTTCGATTTAAGGAAACATGACTCATAACCGGAGACATTCCCCTACTTATTAAACCATATTATTAAATGGTATGGAAATACATTTTATGCAATGCACTTCAGCTAATTAACACAATTTGTAGCTCAATTATATAAAACTCGTATTCGATAAGGTGAATTGTTTTGGAAAGAGATTGGTTTTAATAAGTCCTTAGCTTTTCAAATGTAAATTTATGTTTATGGAATGAACTAAAAATACTTTTTTATCACTTTTAATAAATAAAATCAAATTAAGTTAAAATATTTTTATAGGTCTTATTTCAGTAACAAAATTATACACTTACTCTATGTAATGCTGTAATGTAAAGCTAAAAAACCCATTCAACCCATACCAATGCGCAACTTCAAAGCGATGTAATTTGCATCGCACGGCGTTTCCATTTTAGCTTAAATTGTTGCCATAAATTTCATCCACTTCTATTTTGCAGCTTAAGAATTCTGCAAGCAGCTATTCAACATAAAAAAAAAAAAAATAACTGGACATTTCAGCCCTTGAAAGGACTTTGACCTAGCTTCTTATGATCAATTGTGTTGTGCGTGTTATTAAGTTTGTACACAATTGACCGAGAAATGGACCTACAGGCTTAACGCCGACTCCGAACGGCGATAAACTAAAATGTTCTTATTCTCAAGAAGCTTAACATGGCATTTTGATTACTCTCTGAGGTTTGCCATTGTCTGCAGAGAGGTGGCGGCCGTACAGAAAAATTATTTTAATTCAAATAATTTTCTGCCGCTGCTGGGGTTCGAACCTGGGTCTCCAGGTTCGTTGACATAGTGGTCACGTACTTTAACCAACTACGCCACGGACGCTATTCCACATTTTGAATATAAAAACTCTCTCTGAATAATGAAACATTGAAGCAGCAGCAACAAACGACGCGCTTGGAGAAAATGCTTAAAATTTTTCATTCTGCTGCTCGCGAACAAAGAACTATCTCTCTCTGCTTCCATGCAGAGAATCTCATTTCTGAGCCCTGAGCAGCATTTTGTAGCGAAACCAAAGCAACATTCTGATAGCTGCAAGCAATGACAGCGTCGAAGCCAATGAACAAATCAATGCTTGCAGAAAATGATTTAATTTTTCAATAAAATATGAATTTTACGCCCAAACTATTGATCTTAGACGCTCGTTACCATGAACTTTTTTGTTGTAATCGGCAAGATCATTCATTTGTCCATATATCATATTCACTTATCTTTTACGGTTTAAGCAGAAAATGGAAAAAAGCGCCAAATTTTTCCAAAAATACCGAATTTTTCCAGTTTCTTAGCCAATAACTTCTAAGCTTAAAAATATTTCAAAATTTTAAGTATACGGTGTCAATCTACAATTTATTACGATTTGAATAGTGAAAATTTCATATAAATCCGTTCAGCTGTTCTTGAGTTTACTTTCATCAACGCCAGAAAGGCAATATTTCAAGTTTCATTTTTATATAATAGTAAGATAAGATTGACATTTGTCTGAAATATTGCAGTCAATAAACCAACCTAACAGACACACTCCATAATGACCGAAAATGTATACCTTACCTGTCTTGGTGACCACTTACGTCATGGTGTTGCGTATACGCAACATTGGCCGTTTACTGACATATAGCTTTTTTACCAAATTTTTAATTTATTCTTGTTTGCGTGTTAGGTTCTTCATATTAAGATACAATTATGACTTCCGGAATAAACTTCCATGATGGGATCTGTATTGGTCTGTCCAACCAGAATTTGGTGTGAAAATAGTTAGGATGGCATTACCTCGCAACAGATTCCGTGACATAAAAAAATATTCTCATTTGACAGAAAACGACAACATTGATACGGCTGATCGATTTGCAAAAATTATGCTCCTTTTGACAATGCTAAATGAGAGATATATGCAATAGGGTTTATTTGCGACTTATTCAAGTATCGACAAGTGAATAATCCCATATTTTGGAAGGCATTCATCTAAAATGTTAATCCGCGGAAAACTCATCAGACTCTGGTTCACATATTGGTGCTTGTGTTCTTAGGATGGCTATCTGTTTCGTTTGATGCAATATGGATCTGCTTCTGTAGCGCATAAAAAGGATATTGGTCTTGGAGCATTGTTATATTGAATTCGCTGTGAAATGTTGAGAATCCTGAGCACTATTCAGTTCATTTTGATAAGTTCTTTGCATCTTACTACCTGATGTGCTTACTAACTGAGAAACGTTTTTGTGAGACGGGGACGATCCGAAAAAAATCGCATGTGTGCTGCGGATTCTAAATTAAGGTGGAAACAATTTGAAAAACTACATGTTCGACGACATGTTCGATGAAATGTGGAGGTTACCGTTGCTACCAATCACGTTCCTCCCGAGCCAGTAGCAATGGCTCAACGATATGATAGAAATAAGAACACAAAAATGTCAATAATGCCTAACGTTATGGCTGAATATAATAAACTAGAGGACCCGGCAAACTTCGTCCCGCCCTGAATTAATTTTTTTATTGAAATAATTCCGAGCAATCACGATCCCACCCGAAATTAATTTTGTATCGAACATCCCTTATTTACACGGAATGTAAGGAGGTTGAGGGAATCACATGTCAGATCAATTCAATGCTTTTTGATAGAGAACATTAGCAAAAGTAAACAAAGATGGAGGCTTTTCAACACGCGAACATGTCATATATTGTAAACCATGCAAGAAGCTTGGGAATTCAAGGTTAATAGTTATAGACATATATGTATAACTATGCTATACATACATTTTTTACAAATAATTTAAGACATACATTGTTTTGCACTAACATTTATTTGCGTAACATTTATATTGTTTCCATATAATTTTGTGAGCGGAACTTCCGTCCGCTTATTTCTATCTAAAAAACTGAATGCATCTCCATGCTACAGGTGTAAAATAAGCTGCATTTGCATAGTCTACTTGCTCTCTCTCTTTATATGATCGTACTGCTTTGCGCTCCATTATCATGATATACATTATATATTATGTTATTACTCGTATGTTATTTTTATTCTTAAGGTATAAAATTAGTTTAGATTTGATTTAATCCAGCACACAGTGCCATAATTAATTGCACAGATTGGCCTTGTGATTCATTGATTGAATTCTTGAAATGTGCACTTCCTCACCTTTGAATTGGCCTACTCAAATGCGTTCATCTTTGCTTGGAAAACATTATTCTTGAGTTGCTTCACGACCAATTTTGTTCCCTTGCAGAATTTGGATTGATTGAGGCTCCGAAGCATGATAATAACAGATACAACCTTCAGTGGTACATTATATGGTGGTAGTCCTTGCAAACCAATGAATTCAGAAACACTATTCGATAATTGGTTGCTTAGTCTGGACACAACCAACTGATTTGAACGAATGTAATTGTGCAGAAATTGCATTTCGAATTATGATATTAAAATCGAGTTTTTTTTAATTTTTTTATTTTTCCATACAAAATGTATGGAACATCGATTTTTCCGAGAAAATTCCAATTTTTTGCTGCTAAAAGCTACCTTGTGCGGAAACGAACACACAAAAAAAGAAACAAAAAAAAAAGCGTTCTTATGTATGCCACTCTGTTTTGTTTATATATGACACTTATTCGAACATGACAATCTAATTGTTTTCATTATCCGTCACTCGCTGATGTGTGACTTACACGTGTATTAGCTCGCCGAGCATTTGACTGACTTCGTAGACCTATGTCAGGCTCGTCCTCTCCTTGGAGTTGTAATGAACACTGTACGACACGAAAAATTACCAATTTCAATTCCTTCGATTCTTTTCCTTCCTTCCTTATTTTCTTTTTTCCTACACCACATCAGTATTGTGGCGAAAAAAAAAAAAATTATTAAAATCGGCCGAGCCATTTTCAGTTTTAGCAATACTAACGCACGGCAATTGATAATTAAATAATCAGAAAATCTATACTATTATATAAAAGAAGACTCACGTATGTTCGGCTGCGAAAAGCTTGAGAATGGCAGGCGCTATTTCAAAAATTCTTTTTCTCTAGGATAGCTATGGTGCCCAGTTGGGACATGGGATATATAAATTTAATAACCATTGTTTAAATAATTAATTAAAATTCAAAGAGAATAACCATACAATTTCTTTATTCTTATTCTCAGAGAGAAAAAATGTTCTCATTAAAGCTCTGTGCATCTCAAAAAAAGGTTGTGCCCAAAGCTAATAAGGTAGAACATATGTATATGTAATACTTCTGTATTCCAACTCTGAAATCGAAGAGAGACAGCCATAACAACATAAGATGTTGCTGTTTGTGTTAGTATATTTGAATATATGAAAATTACTACACAAAAAATAAAAAGTCAAACCGTCACAGGGGCGGTTGTTATGAAAACGTTTGCCCCAAACATATAAGAAAACAAATCATATTTGTTTTTCCTAAATCACAGGTACGCACCATTATAAAACAATTATAAGAACGTCTGAAGTATGATTAAATTTAAACAAACAAAATTTTAATCAAAAAATTCAAACAACAAATATTTCATATAAAAATTATTAACAATGGAAGCACCGCTCCTGAGTTTTTTTATTTTGAAATTTAATTTCCTCTATATATTTTCTCGCTCATATAACAATATATCAGCACTCTAATGTTGACGAATATATGAGATAGAACAATATGCCAAAATCGCTGTGAGACAAAAGCTCTATTTTCAAACCCTTTTTGAGCATCATATATAAAAGTCAACAACCCAGCGGGAAAATGAGAATTGATTAAAAAAAAAACGTAAATGGAATAGATTCTTTTGCTTTTAGAACGTTTTAGAACATTTTAGAACGTATTCCAAAGAATATATAAATTAAAGCAAAACATATGAATTGGAATATATCAATCAATAGTTTATATCAACCAATATATAAACGAATATATCAACCAAACAAATTTTGGCATAAGTGAGAAAATCAGCAGTCTGTTTTGATTTGTTTTCTCATTTCCGAAAATGAATACTTTTTATTTAAAAGAATGCATTTAAAAAGTGAATAAAAGAATCGCTTTCTGTAGCTATTCATATCGAAGCGAGAAAAGAATGTACTACTATTTGTAGGACGTCAGCGTCCCACTGGCAAAATGAAAATGGATTCTAGAAACAAAAATCGTAAATAGAATGAATTCTATTGCTAACATTTTAGAATGTATTCCAAAGAATATATACATTTATAGCAAAACCTATGAATTGGAATCTATCAAGCAAAAGTTTACTGATTCGTTTTTATTCTAGCCATAATCGATTACGACCCATATAATTATTTCTAATATATAAAATGTTTTTAGATTCCTTGCTTGCTTTTTTGATAAGTGAAAAACGAACTGATTCTAAAACAAATTCTGGTATAAGTGAGAAAAACATCAGTCCGTTTTGATTTGTTTTCTTATTTCCGAAAGTTAATACATTTTATATAAAATAATCATGTATGTAAAACTTATATATTGGCAGTACTGTGAATGTACCCGAAATTGTGGCGTCCGTGGCGTAGTTGGTTAAAAGTCCGTGGCCTCTATGTCAACGAACCTGGAGACCCGGGTTCTAATCCCAGCAGCGACAAAAAATTATTTGAATTAAAATGATTTTTCTGTACGGCCGCCACCTCTCTGCAGACAATGGTAAACCTCAGAGAGTAATCAAAATGCCATGTAAAGCTAATTGAGAATAAGAACATCGACGTTCGGAGTCGGCGTTAAACCTGTAGGTCCGCTTCTCGGTCAATTATGTACAAACTTAATAACACGCACAACACAATTGATCATAAGAAGCTAGGTCAAAGTCCATCCAATGGCTAAATTGACCAGTTATTTATTTATTTTTGGTTTTTTTTTATGTACTCGAAATTTAATTTTATAACAAAAAAACTCAGGAGCGGTGCTTTCATTGTCAAAAATTTCATTTAAAATTTCTGTTGTTTCAATTTTTATGGTTTAAATTTTGTTTGCTTGAATTTTTCTTTTTAAATTTTTATCATATTTCACGCGTTGGTCTTATAATTGTTTTATAATAGTGCGTACCTATGATTTATGCAAAACAAATATGTATGATTTGTTTTGTTTTATGTTTGGGTAGACATTTTTCTTAACAACCGTCCCGTTGACGTATAGTAGTAGTATATTCAAATATACTAATACAAACAACAAAATCTTATGTAGGCTATCTCTCTTTGATTTCGTAGTTGAAACTCATTAAAAATTTAGTTTGCTGCCAATATTGAAGTATTACATACATGGTTTAATAAATAAGGTTGTCGCATGGGTGAGAGCGAGTTCCAATAAATGTCGAATCGAAGTTGACAACTCATACAAAATCTGAATGCGTAAATTGATAACATGCAAAGCCGATGAAGTTGTTGTTGTAGTTTTTAATTTATTTTGACAATTATGTGTACTGAGAAGAGAGTACGATCAGCCACGAGACAACCTAATTTATTCAACCATGATTACATATATGAAAAGAATCTATTTAAAAAGTGAAAAAAAACGATTCTGTAGCGATTCCAGTTGAAGCGAGAAAAGAATATACTATTCTTTGTAGGACATCAGCATGTTAACAATAATCAATTCTAGAATCTATACTGGAGAAGAGAATTGATTCTTTTTTTAAATAAAATGGCATCTTTTTCCCGATGGGGTGTTAAAAATAATCAATTCTAGAATCTATATTGGAGAAGAGAATTGATTCTTTTTCCCCGGTGGGAAGGTCCATGATATAATTATACAAGGTAGGAGTGACAGTTTTTTCGTCTTGCGCTAACTGTCAAAAATAGTATAAATTGGAGAACGAAAAACGAAGAAAAGAAAATAGAAAACAAAATATACAGGTAAATGACAGTCGCTGCAAGGTACTGGTGAGAAAAAAGCAAGTTGTCACTCCTACCTTGTATAATTGTATCATGGGAAGGTCCACAAAAAAGAAAAAGAAAGACAGCAACATGTATTGAGTGCGGTACCAATGCTGCCACCTTTTTGAATGTAAAAATACTGCCACTTTTATAAAAGCATCGACAAAAATTCCGTGTCGATTATTTGTACGAAATATATATTTTATTTTAAAATAACAATTCTCTAAGGCCGTCATATATTTTTCTTACCTCTAAGCTGATATTTTTACGTATAAACGAGATTTTTATATATAGGGTATTTACAGATCCCTTCTAAAGTTGATATATAGTAACTTTAAAACGATACTTCAATCAAATTGTGAGAACCCCTACACGTAGTTCATTCTAAAATTGACACGCCTTTTGAAAAGAGAAGCTTTCTTTAATTTATTGATTTTTCAATAAAATAAAAAACCTTTCAGAAATGCCAGTTTGCTACGAAAAACAAACATGTTGGAAAGCAAGGCAATTTTACCATTTTGTGTTATCTCTTTTTTACATGCAAAACAAAATCAAAAATAGTTACCACATGGCAAAATGTTTTAGAGTAAACAGACGGCGTAGTTAACACACCAGATAAAACAAAACTGTGAGTACCCCAATAGTCACAGTGCTAGGAAAAGTGAACCAATGCATGAAAAAAAATTATCAGGAAGATAGAGAAAGTTTATTACTTTAGTTATTTTTTATTACATTAGTTAGCTGGTTACTTTTTTCGGATGGAACTACTAAGTCGCTCCAACACAAATATACAATTTTACCGAAATTCAAACGGCTGTATTCATAAAAAAATATGAGCCTCTTACAAAGCCTTCATAAGAAAAAAATCGAAAAAAAATTTAAAAACATTTTTCATGTTGAACGTTTCAACAGCTTTCAAAAGCTCTTTTAAATGCTTGATAAATAAGAGAATTTTAAAAATGGTTGAAACCTTCAATAAACCCTTGATAAGGCATTTTAAAAATTTGTTTGTTCTCATGTAAGCACAAAAAATATTGTCAAAAATGTATCAAATTATTTCAAAATGTATCAAAAACAAACAAAATGTCAAAAAGTGTGTGAAAATGTTTGTTTATAAATTAGAGGATTTTTAAATATGGTTGAAATTTAATTTTTTTTTTTAAGGTTTATAACACACCTCTCATAAAGCAGTTTTTAAATTGTTTGTTCTCATTTGAGCACAACATTTGGAAAATATGTCAAGAAAATTCAAAATATATAAAAAATTTCCAAAAAAAAAAAAATAAAAACAAGAAAATTTGTCAAAGATTTCAAAATATTTATAAAAAAAAAAAATAATAAAATGACAATTATTTCAGTGCAGATGGCTTAAAAAAACTATTGATTTTTAAATATCAAAATCTTGACGAAATTGCGACAAATAAATAACAAGTCACTGAATTTATCTTATACACAAACCATTATTTACACTCTTCCCACTTCAATATGAATACGGCTGTTAAATTTTAAGATTTAAAGTTTTTAATGATATTTAATATTTTTATCGCCGGCGAAGCAGCGGGTATTTGCTAGTAGAAAATAAAAACGTAATTGGTTTTTGTCTAACAAATTAAGCTTTTGTGTTCTTTTTGGAGTAAAAAGTGAATATGTTGGAGCTTTCTTCAAATAGGGATTTATTAAGTGCTAAATTAAATTTATCAACGAAAAAAAATTGAATGAAATATATTCAAAAACAACGGAGTTATTTTCATCGCAAGTAGGAAATACGAATTTCTGGTAGTTTTTTGTTATTCTAAGGAAACGATGTTATAAGAGAAAGACGCTGTACTAAAATATTGTGCAATTTTGAAGACATGTGAATGCTTTTGGTGTTAAAATAGGAGAATTTTCTTTTGATTATTTAGACGAACAGTTTCGCTAATAAAAGTACGCTAGTAGGATAATTTGCGATTCTTGTAAAGGCGCGGAAGAAGGGGCATGGTCAAACCTAAGTATGCTGTAACCTTATCTAGGATTCAAGTAATGTGTGCGCTAAATTTGAGTGAAATCCGCTCAGCCGTTAAGATTTGTTGGCTATTTAAAGTAGTCTGATGTGGCAATTCCCATACAAAATGACCAATTTAGATTTTTTCGATTTTTCCGCTGTTCCTTCGAGTTTTTCGTAATTTTCTTTTTTTCTAAACCTCATCTGTATTAAGGCAAACAATACAAAAAAAGAATTATTAAAATCGGCCGAGCCGTATCTGAGCCTTAGCAAGACTAACGCACACGCATTTCATTTTTATATATAAGATATGAACAAATTCACTTAAAAGAGTTATAATCCTTACCACTTCACTAGATTATATTGATAAATAATTTAACGAAACAATTATTAAAAAACACTAAACACTTCACAGCAATAAAATAAACTACACCGACACCGTCAATAGGACGAGATCAACTGAAATTCTAAATTCTGAATTCTAATCTTTGGTGCCAAAATTACAGAATTTTATTAAAATTAATTAAACGAAGCTTTTCGCTAAAAAAACTATGCTAGTTGGTTGATTTCCCTTACTTGTAAAATGGTCGAAGAGCCGGGGTCAAAACTAAATATGCCAAAGCAGACTCAATCTCAAACTCTACGTCTATTTCTATCTCTATCTCTATCTCTATCTCTATCTCTATCTCTATCTCTATCTCTATCTCTATCTCTATCTCTATCTCTATCTCTATCTCTATCTCTATCTCTATTTCTATCTCTATCTCAATCTCAATCTCTATCTCAATCTCTATCTCTATCTCTATCTCTATCTCTATCTCTATCTCTATCTCTATCTCTATCTCTATCTCTATCTCTATCTCTATCTCTATCTCTATCTCTATCTCTATCTCTATCTCTATCTCTATCTCTATCTCTATCTCTATCTCTATCTCTATCTCTATCTCTATCTCTATCTCTATCTCTATCTCTATCTCTATCTCTATCTCTATCTCTATCTCTATCTCTATCTCTATCTCTATCTCTATCTCTATCTCTATCTCTATCTCTATCTCTATCTCTATCTCTATCTCTATCTCTATCTCTATCTCTATCTCTATCTCTATCTCTATATCTATCTCTATCTCTATCTCTATCTCTATCTCTATCTCTATCTCTATCTCTATCTCTATCTCTATCTCTATCTCTATCTCTATCTCTATCTCTATCTCTATCTCTATCTCTATCTCTATCTCTATCTCTATCTCTATCTCTATCTCTATCTCTATCTCTATCTTTATCTCTATCTCTATCTCTATCCTCTATATATATCTCTTACTCTGTTGATTTTTTTTGTTCCTGTTATCGTCGTTGTTGATGTTGTTGTTGTTGGTGTTCTTGTTGTTGGTGTTGGTGATGGGGATGGTGATGATGGTGATAGTGATACTGATTGTGATTGTGATGGTGTTGGTGACGGTGATGGTGATGGTGATGGTGATGGTGATGGTGATGGTGATGGTGATGGTGATGGTGATGGTGGTGGTGATGGTCATGGTGATGATGTTGGTTTCGTTGTCGTTGTCGTTGTTTTGGATGTTTTTTTGTGGTGTATTTACTTGGCCTAAGCTCCATGCCGTTAATCTATGCATGAATGCTGCATTTTGATCTTTGAGGAGCTCTCTCTGTGTCATAATGACGTCCAAAATTGTTTGTCTAATTTTGTTGTAAGGGCTTAGAGCAGACCCTTATTGTCGTATCATATATTTTACCCTAGCAACAATACACAACGAGTAATAATTCCATGTATCAAATTTGCAGTTTCGTTGCTTCAGCAGGTCCTACTGCGTTCCGATGTTGCTTTTATTTTTTTTTTATTTGTGTGTTTTTTATAAAGTCAAAGAATTAATCTTTACTATCCTAACATCATTTTTGTCGTATCACTTATACTCAGCTAGGAACAGTTCAATTCAACGCCGATGAATTTTGGAAAAATTCGTTTTTCGATTTTTTTGGAAACCTACGCGGTAAAACATAATGTCATGTCAAAAAAAATTGAACAATGATTGTATTCAATTTAAGGCTGCATGATACACAACATTTCTTGAGAATGGTAAATGAAGAGTGAGAATGGTTTCCCAACTCGGGAACACGCTACACATAGCAGGCCGTGTGAAAAGCATGACATATCCAGATTAATTCCGCACACTTCCAACGACTGCCCTTGTGACTTGCTTATGGTCATCGCAAATGCAAGTTTCACTGGGAACTGAATGCGCTAGAACTGGAACGGCAAATCAGTTGAAGTCAAGGGAATTTGTGGAATTAGGCATTCTTCTCCCTTAAACGGGCCATTCAAAATCCTTGTCACTATCAGATTGTTCATTAGCCGCGCCATAATCAGTCGGGTTCCATTGCACAGTTTCGGGGCATGAAGATTTCGTAGCATGATGATGACAGAACCAACTTTGAGACGCAAATTATGAGGCGACATGCCAGGCAAATCTAAAGAGTTTAGAAATTCCACTGGATAATTGACGACTTCGTCTACGTTTTCAACGCGATCGATCGATTTGTATGACCGCAATTCTTCCGGAATTTGATTTTGAATTGTCCAATTTAAGTCATTGACATCAATATTTTGCGCTGCTAAAATTGCGCGTGCGCTCAACCAATCGTAGTTACGACAATTTTGACCAATGTTCGGATATACATTAGTGATGAGTTCATCTTTTGTTGAAGTGAATTGGCAAATGACAGGTGGAATCGATATTAAGCCACTGGAAACATCTACCGTAATTTGGCCATTTCCAATTCTCATCAGTTCTTTGGAGAAAATTTCTGCGGTTCAATCCTGTTGCAGGAATACTCGCATATTCATACTCAATTGAATGGTTTTCACGTATCGCCATAAATACGATGCCTTAAGACATGCGTTTAATTCATCCGCCGCAGTTGATTTCGGAATCACAGGAAGTGTTTGTCGGAAGTCCCCTGCCAACAATGAGACCCTGCCGCTACAGAGCTGTGCGATAACAACAAAAAATATCAACTCCATTCTGTAGGTAATGTTTAAGTGATTCTACGATTATTGGCGAAGAAAATAGAAAATGATTGCATTAAGTTGTTGGTTTTATAAAGTTTAAGTTAAGATAAAAAAAAAATACAAAATTTAACATCAATATAAGTACTTGCAATAACCTTTTAAATTTTCTATTAAAGAGTGTCTTTGTATTGACAATGCTAGAGCAGTTTATATAAATTTTTTGTGTTTGACGTTGAAATTTTGTATACAACTTATTTTAAAGAATATTTTTATTAAATCAATATAAAAAATATAAACAATATCATCACGCCACCAAAGCGACGATTATTATTGCGCAAATCTTTCAATGTTCGATCGAGAGCTTTTAATGATCGATTTTGCGTCATCGTGCATTCATCCCATATGATCAATTTACAATTTTTCAACACTTTTGCCATGGCTGCTTGGTTTGAAATATTGCAAACAGGATTTTCGTTGATTTGCAGGTTTAATGGAAGCTTCAGTGCTGAATGTGCCGTTCTTCCACCTTCCAACAGTGTTGCAGCAATCCCGGTAGATGGGAGAGGTAACGCAATGACACTTTGAGCACATATTGCTGCTAATATCAATGATATCAGGAAAGTTTTCCCAGTTCCGCCGGGTGCATCAAGAAAAAATAGTCCACCGTTTCCATCATCGACAGCCTTCATCAGTTGATCATACGCATTCTTTTGCTGTTCATTCAACAGTGGAACATTTGTTTGCACTTGTTGTTGTAAAGTTGTCGTGTCGTAAGCACGCTCGCGTTCCAATTCACGATTCAATACATCTCTAGTTTGACGATTTGGTGCTGGCAGTTGAATAGTTTGCCACTCATAAGCACACACAAATCTTCAATCAGCACTAATGCTTGATTGTAGATATCATCGTTCATTTCAATTAAATAAATGTTCTCGCAAAGGGATGACTGGCGCAAGTTAAAAAGAAACTCGTTAATGTTCTTGCTGGTGGTCTTTCCACTCGCTGTGCCGCGTTCTCTGCGTTGAAATACACTCTTTGGCCATTCTCCAAATGAACTGCCAGATGCACAACAGACGGATGACGTTCATGAATGGCAAATTAAAATATTCTCCAGAGTGCTTCGCTCCAGTTGACATATCGGCCCATTTGAAACTTGCTGATTTCATCTCGTTCAACGCCAATAACCGCCATGTCACTTCCTTTGGTGACGTATTTGCAAACATACTTAATCGATTGCACCGAACTGCAATACTCAACATTGAAGTGTGTTTTAAATGCCTTACACAATATTGGCGAATATGGCACGATCCATGTGTTGTCAATCACGTTATCTGCTCCTTTCAATTGAGTAATGAATGTTCTGCCATTATCACTTGGTGATCGACGCCGATAGAGTGGATATCCATCGTTTCCAGTTTGAGTGTCCGAAGTAAAAGCACGTGGATATCGTTTTGTGCATTTATTGTCTGACATACAAACCGAAGTGGGATTGTGTTATCCACAGGGTCCGTGGAGCGTATTGGTCGTCACCACTTCGTGCAACTCTAGATCTATCTCAGGATCAGGAATTTCGGCGGAAATTATGTCATCAATTTGGTTTGGTGTATTTTTGTCCACCATCCAAAGAAGAATGTGTGCGTGAGGCAAGCCTCTTTTCTGTCACTCAAATGAATACATCCAGCATCGAACAGTACCGTATACACGTTTTTTCGCAATGAGTCTATCAAACATCTGAGTTTTTGTTTGAACACTCGTGCTATAACGTCATGACGATCGCTTGGTGATTGACCGGGATGCAATAACTGCGTAATCTCTGGCCATTTCGGATTGCAAGTAACCGTCACAAACAAATTCGGCCGTCCATAATTGCGCTCGTAAGTCATCACGTCCTGGGAGTACTCGTGCATGTATGTACTGCGAATGTATGTCAAAGGCAGAATTGTGAGTCGACCAACATCTGTAATATCTGCTTCGCTATTGACCGCATCTTGCAAGTGAATATATTCTCAGATCGCAACTTAGCCTGATTAAATCGAATGTAATTGAGTCGCTCTGTCTCAACCTTCACGTACATACCAACTGCATATTGTTGAAACAATCGGCGATATCTCAGCAGGAAGTTGTCAATGTTCTGGCGAATCATCATTCGATAAGCGTAAAAGTTCATTGAACTGACCTTTTTATTTGTATCGACCCCTAAAAATGTTCAATTTACGAAGTGACAATCAAAAGTGATTTTTTTTACTAACCATAAGCCGGATTTATCATATTGTATCTCAAGTGATATCCGTCTTCACCACGGCAGAACATAAGCGGATACTGCAGTGCGTCATACGATCGATGTGTCTCACTTATTCGCTCTAGTGCGTTTCCAGTTCGGCGCTAAATGACTATATCTCGCGATTCAAAATTTTCACCAACAACAACAATTGATATTTCACGAACTGTAGGTGCATTGTATTGTCGTTCATGAGTTCTTGTTGGTCGTTTGTCAGCTTTAATGACAATGCTGTGGTTATCGGATCGCATCTGTTCCAACGAAGTCGTAAACAGTTTGATGAGCTCGTTGTGTTCGTGTAACAATTGCTGGACTATTTTTCTTTTCATTGCATTAAATATAGCACAACGCCGATTTACTTCATTATGTGAATCTCCAAGAAAGTATATTTGTGTTCTTGATCTGGATGCAACAGCGATCCAGCAAGATGAAAAATTTGTCCATGAATCTGTGTAGTTGGAGGCAAATTTTGTAATTTGTGTATTTTGTTGGCAAGATAAGTGTTAGTTTGTGTTATATCGTTCTGTATCGCGTATTGTGTGTGATGTTGTTGAAATTACCTTGAATGTTGGATTATAATTTCGTTCATTTACAATTTCACCACCAAACGACGTCATTTGAAAGCAATCGTTGTACATCTTGATGTGTTGCAAGAAATGGTTCGAATTAGGAGATTCACCGTAAAGCAGCGTGCGCAAAGGCTCTGGTGGTGGAAGCAACTCTGGCAATTTCACCTTGCCGCTCGCATAACACAATCCAGGCGGTTCTTTCTCAAATTTAACTGCATTGCAATGCTGACAAACGACAGACATCTGAACTGATGCGTACGCACTATATTGAATGTTTGGGTCATATCGAAAGGTTGCACGTCAATGTTTACCGAAAGAATTTGTTGTTGTTGACGTTGTCGTTCAATAGTCGCACGATGTGATCTGACTTCATCACTTTGCCGAGCACGAACATCTCTTCTCCTCAATCGTTCTTGCTCATTGTAAGCTTCGATGATATCTTCTGACCGTCGCGCACGATTTTCAATCATTCTGATTCGAGCTGATTCCCTTTCAATAGCATGTTCCTCTTCCGTTCGACTTTCTGCTTTATTTCGGCATCGCGTTGCATTCTGAGAACGCCGACCGGTGTTACTATGACCTCTTCTTCGCATTGTAACACATATTGAAATGTAACTGATCATCGCTTTGTATAAACCGCACATAAAGTTTTTACTAATCAATAACTTACCTTTGAAATAGCCAAAATAAAGAAATCAAACGAGCGAAAAAGATGAAATTTAAATTTTGAAATCTACTAGAACAACAAAACAAATCGATTACTAATCTATTCCAATGGAAATGAGGTTAGGTGAACAAAAACAATGGACTCACTTTTTTGCGATCAGAATATCAATAATATCACTCAAAAAGTAATAATCTACAGATTGGCAATGATATATTTCGTAACTGTAAGCGATTTCACTCGAAAAATTAACATTAAAATATCGGAGAATTATTCAAGCGTGACCGCACAACTGAAATTATCAAATTAGAAAGAATAAACAATATGCTGAATTGTCAAACGGAATGACCGCCTACTGCGTCACATGTTGAACTGTCTCTATTTACACGGTATAAAACTATCCAAGTGGTAACTCTATTCTGAGTTTCAATGTTCTGTGACTTTTTTATTTCTATAGTTATTCTGTCGAAAATTTAGTTTATTTGGGCAAAGCCATGCCCCGTTTTCAATGCCAGTGGCAATTTTCCAGTAGAAATACCTGACCAATAAGTAACTTCATACTTCCAAGGCTATTAGATATAAAAAATTTAAAATGTATTGGCGGAGCCATACCACCTTTTCCAAAGCCTGTCCCAGTTTTCCAGTAGAAGGATATCATCAAGTGACAACTCCATACTAAATTACACTGTTATGCTTAATTTAAATCCAAACATATTCGATATCCAAAATTTGGTTGTATGGGCGGATCCACACCCCCTTTTTCAAAGCCCATCCCAGTTTTCCGTTAGAAGGATATCACCAAGTTGCAACTCCATACTGAGTAACAATTTTGTCCAAAATTTAGATCCAAAGATATTTGATATAAAAAATTAAGCTTGTATGGGCGGAACCACACCCTCTTTTCCAAAGTCTGTCTCAGTTTTCTTGTACATCGAAGGACATCACCCAATAGTAATTCCGTTCTGAATTTTATTGTTATGCGACATTTATATCCAAAGCTATTCGATATCATATTTTTTAATTATATGGGCGGTGCCACACCCTCTTGTTCAATGCTTGCTCAATTTTGCTAGTCGAAGGACGCGACTAAATAGTACGCTCCTACCAAGTTTCATTGATGTGTGACTTATAGCTTGAAAGTTATACCGAAAATTTGGTCTGCTGAAAAAGTGCTACGCCCCACATCCAACGTCTATAAAATTTTACATGTGAAACGGCTCTTGTAAATTGAGGTAGAACACCGAATTCCGATGCTTTGCGACCTATAACTTCAGAGCTCTTCGCTACCTAAGATTTGGGTTGTATGGGAGGTGCCAAGTCCCATTGTCCAATGTTACGTGAATTTTTTCACAAACCTTCGCGGAACAATTACGAACAAACTCACAGAAGGAAGTATCCAATTTGGTCCTGTAGTTTTCAAGTTTTAAGTTGTCGAACAAACCAAGATTCATTTTTATATATATAGAAGAAGATTAGCTGATATACCCGGTGTTACTCGGGGAAAAAACGTAAAATATTGATGTTTAGGTTTTATTCGTTCAGAAGGTAACGATTTTTAGCCAGAAAAAAATAAGCTTTCAACGTAAAGCGTATGAAAATATGCAAAATGGTTTTTGTCATTCTAAGGAAACGGCGTTATTAGAAAAATACGTTATACTAAAAATTTGTGCAATCTTGGAGATATGTGAATATTTTTAATTTTACATGCAATAACAATAGAGTTCAGCTACTACAGCTTTTTCCCACATTCTCAGCATTCACCCATTCAAAGCCACAACCCAAAAATCTTTGAGATTTTCAACGATATTTGTAATAGTGGTTCAAAATGAGTTTATGTAGGAAAAATTTACCCACCAACACAGTGGTTGGGCTCGAGGACAACACAAGACGTCACGACTAACCATGAAGACATATAACCATGCAATTAAACAATAGTTTTTAATCTACTCTTGAGTTGACCCTTTGACAAGTTAACATCAAAAAAGTTGCAATTGTTAACTAAGTTACTCATACGGTTTAATGGAGCAGTTAACATATAATTTGTTCTAAAAAAAAAAAAAAAAATAAATAACTGGCCATTTCAGCCCTTGAAAGGACTTTGACCTAGCTTCTTATTAATTTGTTAATAATTTGTTCTACTAAATGGTAAATAAATTAAATTGTTAGCGTTTCTTCTGCTTCTCCGATTCGAGTTAAAATTTATAAGAGAAAGAAGTTCTGGAGAAACGAATACACTGGTTATGAGTTGGTGTAAATAGACAATGTCTGCAGACTTCCTTCGCTCACTCAGTGATTGCATTTTTAATAGTTTTAAACGATCCTTATAAGGAGGAAGGTTTAAATTGTCAAATCCACTTAGAGCAAACCTAACAAAACGTTTTTGGACCCTTTCTATACGATCAACATGCACATTGTAACTTGGGCACCAAACTTGACTTGCATATTCTAAGTGTGGACGCACAATTGCATAATACAATGTTGTAGTTGTAATCATACTATTGAACTCTTTGGCCGAGCGTTTTATAAATCCAAGCATTGAAGATGATTTTTTACAAATGTAATCAATATGGATGTTGAACGATAGCTTAGAACCCATGTATACACCGAGATCTTTCACGACATCCACACGACTTAAGGCAGTATCTTTAATTTGATAATTGATAATTAAATTGTTTCTTTTACGCGAAAAGGGTCATAGTTTGGCATTTATCTGGGTTAAGAAACATGTTATTTTTAGAACACCAAACCTCAAAAGATTTCAGATCAGACTGGAGTAGGGCTAAACTGTCTTGTGAGCTTATTGTTCTGAATATTTTCATATCATCAGCATAAATAAGTAGATGAGAGTTTTTTTATGATGTGTGTTACATCATTAATTGCTAAAATAAACAGAAGTGGACCAAGGTGGCTACCTTGAGGAACACCGGATTCCGCAAAAAACTCAGAAGACAACACACCTCGGAATCGTATTTGATAAGATCGCTCTGACAAATACGATTTAATCCAGCTAACAAAATATTGTGGAAATCCCATTGACGTGAGCTTGAATAAAATTAGATTGTGAGGAAGCTTATCAAATGCCTTACTAAAGTCAGTGTAGATGCAGTCGACCTGATTACCAGATTCAATAGAATATAAGCAAAATGTTGTAAAATCGATAAGATTAGACACAGTGGATCTGCCATTAACAAAACCATGCTGACGAGTCGTTAAAACTTCTCCACAGTGAACCTTAACGCGATCGTAAACCATTCGCTCAAAAAGTTTGGGAATCGATGAAAGCTTAGCGATAGGCCTATAATTTATAACTTCATTCCTGCAACCTTTTTTATAAATTGCACTAATAAATGAATTTTTCCAAAAAAGTGGAAAATAGCCTTCGTTAATAGATTTATTAAATAATAAAGATAGAGGTTGACACAAAACGGAACCGCATTGAGTTATCACTGCGGCAGGAACTACATCAGGTCCAGCACCAAAATCCTCATCGATTGATCCAATATACTTTAGTATATCCTCTGATGTAAAGGATATAGGTCCCAAAGAGACCCTGGGTGCGGAATTCATATATTCAAAATAATCTCCATCAGGATCAAAAGAATCTGAGCAAAATGACTCTTTAAAAAGATTTGCAAATAAGCCACAAATTTTGACGGGATCGTCAGTAAACCCATCAGGAGTTTTGAAAGATGAAGGGAATCCATCGGATTTCTTCTTTGTGTTTATAAATCCCCAAAACTTTTTTGGATCAGACAATATTCTCAGCTTAATATTGTCTAAATATTCACTATAAAATACATTTGAGCTATTTTTAACTTCCAGAAACAAACGTTTGTAGGTTTCTAGGTCATTTGAGTCTAAGCTACAGACATATTTCTTCCATGCCTTATTCCTGTTGTTGCGAAGAGTTTTTAAATCCTTTGTGTACCAGGGGTACGAAGAATTTTTTGCATATTTGAGCCTATAGGGAACGGACTGAGAGAACATAACAAAGAGTTCCATATAAAAAAATTAATGGAATCATCAAGATTATTTCCATTAATATACTCTGAAAGAACATTAAGTTTGTTATGAAGTAAATGATTCAACATCAAAAAGTCAGCTTTTTTAAAATTGAATTCATAAACTTTGTCTTCCGAACTCGAATTAACTATACTCTCTCTGTCCGATTTATACCAAATGCTCAATGGTGGATGGTATTCATCAACAGTTGACAGAGCATGAAAGGCCCTCTTAACAATGACATTGTTGCTGTCAGTAGTAAAGACCAGGTCAAGAAGCTATCCAGGCTATTATAAATACTAGGTCGTAGCAGTCGCTTAGCAAACACTTACGCGTTTGCTAGCTAGCCACATAAATTGGTACGTTGTGGAGGCAATTTAGTTGAGTTGCTAGCTCCAATAGATTTTTCTAAAAACTATATAATTAAAGATATTAAATAGGTTTTGTTATTTCAATTAAATGGGGATTCTACTTTTTGTCAATAAAATTACCAGATCTCAAACATTCAATTACAAAAAAATGGTAATATATTTTAGTTGAAATACAATATTTTATTGTATTCTTGGCGTTTTTGAACCAATCCTTTCTTTTTATTTATTTTCTTATCATAAGGAATAGCCTATCATAAGGAATATAACCTAAATTCCCTTTCTCTTATATCGAAAACTGCTTGATTGAGAATTAATCTTTGCAATTTTTAATATTAATGGCATACGCAAGTTATAGTGAAAATTTCTTGCGAGTAAAATTGGTTGATCCTTTTTTGAATGATACCACTACGGAATAAATAAGTAGAACATTTCAATTGTTGTATTTTGGTCCAGAATAATTGGGAAACTTGATCATAATGCACAAAGGAAATTCCTCTATAAATCGGCCACTTTCGCGATTGTTATAGAAAATTTCAACAACCTCACCTGGGGCCCATTGCATAGTCCTACTGTAACGAAGCTGCCGGTCTTCCGGCTCTATAGCTGAGGTATGCTCAGCCGCTGTCCAGGATTCGTCACAAAATTTGTAATGCGGGATGTTTGTTTTCGAAAATATATTTTATTTAATAACTTTTTAGGTTACGATTTCTTACATCAAATACGGTAGTAAGTTGGTGTGGCGAGCGGTGTGGTGTTGGTGCGGTGAGCGACGTCCGGTTGGTAGAGATCGCCTGTGCGTTCCGCGAACCAGGAGTTGTCGCGTTGGCTGATGTCTGTGGTGCTCGTCCGGTTTTCTATCTTCTTTCCCTGACTACCCACTTATGCCCTGACCGTCAACCTTGAGTTTGTCGGGGCGATCTGACGATGCGCCTTCTATGCGTCTTTTCCCACCCGTGCGACCTGACGGTGCGCCTTAGCAAATATTCTCATTTAAGTCACGTCTACGATAAAGCGACCTGACGGTGCGCTCCTTAACCTTAACTTTCCCACCCGTGCGACCTGACGGTGCGCCTTAGCGAATAACCTATAGCTCTTTAGCTTCGACACTGCGACCTGACGGTGCGCTTCCTGGCCTGAACGTTTCCCACCCGTGCGACCTTGACGGTGCGCCTTAGCAAATATTCTAATCACTCTAGACTTCTATCAAGCGACCTGACGGTGCGCTTCCTATTCTCATACCCACCCGTGCGACCATGACGGTGCGCCTTAGCAAATAATCTATCTCCCCTTCCCACAACAAAAATTATGTACCTTCAGTTTTTTCCTTGTCCTCAGCCTCCGCTGTAAATCCTCCTCGAATTTGGTCCGTCCGCTTTGCTCTCTTGGTGGTCCGCTTGCTGCTTCGATGGTCCGTCAGCTACTGCTTGGCTGCTTGATCCTTGTTGCTCGGTGGTCCGTCAGCTACTCCTTGGCTGCTTGATCCTTGTTGCTCGGTGGTCCGTCAGCTACTCCTTGGCTGCTTGATCCTTGTTGCTCGGTGGTCCGTCAGCTACTGACTTTTAAATATTTTGTCGACTATCACCCAGGTTGACTTGTGTCAATCGTTCCTCTTATTGTTCGGCCTGTTTATTTTCACTCATTTTTCCGTTTGCAGCATTGAGTGGTTTGCCTCGCTGCTGTTATATCTTGCGTTTGTGTGTTTGTATATATCGTTGCTAGCATCGCTTGTGTTGTTGTAGTTGCTTAGTTTCTTTAGCTTGTCCGGCTTGTGCTCTTGTAGGTTTGTGTGTTTGTATATTTCGTTACTTGTACTTCTTACGTTGTTTTTTCCCTTGGGCTCTTTAGCTTGCTTGTCTTGCGCGTCTGTAGATTTGTGTGTTTGTATATTTCGTTGCTAGCATCGCTTGTGTTGTTGTAGTTGCTTAGTTTCTTTAGCTTGTCTGGCTTGTGCTCTTGTAGGTTTGTGTGTTTGTATATTTCGTTGCTAGCATCGCTTGTGTTGTTGTAGTTTGGTGTTTGTTAAATTTTTGCCGCATTGACCGCTACCCACACCAACAACAATATATACCTTATACTATGCGTTTAGGTTGGCACAGGGTGCTTAGTTTCTTACAGTGTCTTATTTAATTAATTTAACAAAGCTTAATTATTCAGTAATTCAAATAAATAATAGAATAACAATAATTCAAAGGCAAATAAAAATAATAATAATAAATTTAATCTAAAATAATTCAGTTTCTTCTTGATGATGGAAAACGTGTGCACCCAAAATTGACTGCTGGTTTTGGGTCGTCACACTACTAATAGAAAAAGATTTTGACTCATTAATTTAAGCCTCAATTTTTGGCTTAAACCGCTTGCATCGTCGAAGGAGTCTGACAACGCTCGTGGGTGTGTAAAGCATTGATGATTGTCACAGCATTGCCAACATTTTTCAGCTTCTTAATGATGTATTCTTCAATTTCAGCGCTTTTTGTGATTATTCACGTTAAAAATTTTAAAAAATTTGTCTAAAAATGTACCGGAAGTTTACCGTTTACATAAAATTTGGCCACAAAGTAACAAATGGTAACATTGATGTCACAAATGCGGTAAAAGTGCGTCAAACGTGATCAACTGCCACCCCAGAGGTCCCGAGTTCGAATCCCAGCTAGGCCATGATCCTACGCTTTGACCTTTCGCGTTTGCAATTTTCTTTCATTAAGTAATCAGCTGAAATTGAAAACTCATTAATATTTACGACTTGGAGTCGTAGTTTGTGGATGAGATTGCCTTATTACTTGAATTGAATTGAATTGAATTGATTGCCCCTTCGCTCACACTAATCTACCACCCATTTCGAACCAAAGCAGACTTGACTGAATAGGTATTACACCTAAAAACCTTGGTTCAAAGCTTAAAAAAAAATTATAAGGCTATGTATGTTATACTCTGAAATACAAATCATACTCCATTATGTGTGTCGAATTAAGTGAATTAAACAATACAATAGAAAGCTTAAGTTTTATTATAAAATTGACGTTATAAATGCTATAGAACTTACAAAAAATAATAACTTTACATTAGGAAATAATTGTGTACAAATAAATGTACATACTAAAATAATCAAAAATTATGAATAAAATCATAATATATATCAATCAATACAAGTACAAGTAAGTAACCTGTTCAATAATGCATTATTAGCGAAGATTTTCACAAAAATATTCAATAATAATGGACGTATTGGATTACAGGGGGTGCCGAATTAGTCAGGAATTAGTCAGGGGCCGGATTACCGGGGGTCCAGTGTAAAAAAAAAGATGAACGCTGAATTTATTTATTTGAATTTATTTGAATTTATTGAATATTGAATATAGATCCTTAAGCTACAAGATACAAGGATATCTTAAATTTAACAAGCTTAAGTCACGATTTGTATTGGATTGATAGTAATAAAATTTGAATTAATAAGTTTAAAATAATTTAATGAATATAAATATGAACAAAATTAAGTTTAAATGAAGCAAAACATAAAATTTTTAAAAGTGGATGAATTAATAATTAAAATGAAAAACTAGTGTAATTAGGACTAGTTTAGAAGGTTAAAGTCTCTACGAGATAACAGAAACTTATAATGTATAAAAAACCAAAAGATAGAGTAAAAGTAAGGCGAAGCTAGTTCGAGATGTGATATGAAATTAAGTACTTAAATGAATGAAAAGGGCTTTTTTGTATTGATCTGCGTTACTGATGGATAGCATGTAAGATGGTAATGAATTCCAAAGGCGAATTGCGTAGATGAAGAATTGTCGTTCTGATTTTGAGTATTTATGCCTAAATTGGACGATTTGATTTATTCTTGTGGAACGCGTGAACTTTAGACGTGTGTGTAGGTAATGTGGTTCATTAGTGTAGACAATTTATTTAAAGAACGCATGTTTAGAAGATTGTCAAAAGAGATTCCAAAGATGAGTTTCGCATATGAGGAGATATGGTCATTGCGCTTTAAGCCATATATATATCTAGTGATATTATTAAAAAGTACATTTAGTTTTTGTCTGCACATACAGTCACAGTTGGCGTACAGTTCACATCCGTAAAGCAGCGTTGGAATCAAATACGTTTTAGCCAAAAGTAAGCGTATTTTTTTGGCGTGTAGTACTGTGTCACCCAAAGCGAACGCAACATGCCATAAGACTTCCCAATAGCACGTAATATGTGGTCATTCCATGTTAAAGTTTTATTAAAAGTTACGCCAAGGTTTTTAACAGTATTTACAAACTCAAGCTGTGAGCCACTGAAAATAACTCTTGGTAAATATGCATAATCAAGGGGCTTTTTATAGATGGCCATACATTTAGACTTAGAGGGATTTAAGCAGAGATCGTTTTCTTCAGCCCAAGTTCGAACGTTTTCTAGGTCTTCGTTTAGCTTTGTAACGCAAGAGTTTGTCATTCAGCCCACCGCTTATGTAAAGCTGAACGTCATCTGCATAAATGTGAGCGTGACAGTTCCTTAAAACTCTAGGCAGGTCGTTAATATACATAATGAATATCAGTGGCCCAAGCACGGACCCTTGAGGGACTCCTCTTGGCACTGGGCGGACTTCAGAAGTGAGATTACCAATATTTACAGCTTGCGTTCTATTTGTGAGATATGATTTTATTAAATTAACCGCAGTGCTTGAAAAATTAAAGTTACTTATCAGTTTTGTAAACAAAATTCCGTGGGTAACTGAGTCAAACGCCTTTGAATGATCAAGAAGAGTCAAAAAAGTAAGCTTATTCGTATCCAATTGGGTTCTGATTTCTTCTGACACATCGATAAGCGCAGTCACGCAGCTTCTTTTTGGCCTGAAGCCCGATTGCCTTTCGGAGATTAGGTTGTTTTGCAATAAAAACTGACTTAGCTGTTTATGGACGAGATTTTCAAATACTTTTGATAGGTAGGACAATATCGCTATTGGTCGGAATTCACCATTCCCTTTAGGAATGGGAAGTATTTTTGCTGTTTTCCATTTTAAAGGAAACTTCGAAGTGGTAAAAATAGTGTTGAAAAGGTGCTTGAAGAATGGTAACAATGCTGGCAAGAGAGCTTTAATGAAAACAGGGTGCATTTCATCAAATCCTACAGCATTTGATTTCACCGACTGAAATGCTTTCAATGTCTCAGTCCGACTCACACAAGAAAAGCTGAAGTGATTTTCTATGCTTACATGATTAAAGCCTGGGTCAGTTTGGGATCGTATAATTTTAGGCGTAGGTAATGGTAATTTCAGAAAATTCTCATTTATTACATTAACATCGACTTCATTGGGGTTTATAGTTGTCTGAGCTTTAGTGTTGATGCCGATTTTGCGTATATGTACCCATTTTTGCTTTGAATTAATGCTGGAACTAAATTTGTTTTCAAAGAATCTAGTTTTTGCTGCTTTGAGTTCATTTACTACACGGGTTCTAAATTTTTTAAAAATTACATATAGGTTTGAAGTTTTGTATCTTTTCCATTTGTTGTAGGCATCGTTCCTTTCGCTAATCAAATTTTTGATGTTTTCATTAATCCACGGGTTTTCTTCAACACGGACTCTTTTAGTTTTCATAGGAACAAACTCATTGAAAAGGTTGGAAATGTTGTTTTGTAGAAAGTTAACTTGTTCGTCAACATCTGTCATGTGGTAGATCTGTGACCAGTCAATAGCAAGGGCTGCATTGTGGAGCAATGTGTAATTTAAGTTTTTAAAGTCGCGGAAACTGAATGACTCTTCTATATGTGTTAGACAGAAGTTGTATTTAAGTAAAATCAAGTCATGTTTGGAGAAAGCAGGTGCAGAAAGTTGATCATACAGAAGAATAAGCTGTTGATTGCTTACTAGAAATAAATCTAAAAGAGTACTGGTTGTTTTTGTGAAGTGAGTCGGGCATTTAGAATTTGCCGGTTGGAGTCCGGCAGCCATCATTTCATTCAGAAGGGTGCTTTCAACAAGAATGTTGCTATTAAAGTCTCCTGCGATGATTATATTACTGTAGGAAAGATGTAAATTTCCTAGCACTGACATAAACGGATCAAGATCAACATTTCGATTGGGCCTGTATGCACAGCCAACAAGTGCTTTTTCTATATTATTGTTAATTTCTAGGAAAATATATTCAATACTGGAGCCAAAAGATGATTTGCAGCGCAGCTTACACTTCATTTCATTTTTAACGTACATGGCTACCCCCCCAGCGTGGCTTTCTCTATCGGACCTGAACATTTTGTACCCATTAAGTTTAAAAAGTGAATCGTCTAATTCAGGAGCAAACCATGTCTCGGATACACAAACAATATCTACCCCAGAGCATTGAAACAGGTGGCGAAATTCATCGATTTTGTTGATGAGACTTTGCGCGTTTATGTGACATATACATAATCCTTTCCGACTCGCATTTAAAACTCGAATCATCTCAAAGCAATTGCCATTGGCGACAGGGTTACAAGGAACCATTAACAAGTTTGGAATATAAAACGAAAAAAGGTGCTAAATCAGTAACGCAATCAAACATTTTAAAAAGATAAACTAAAACAAGTCTTAATGCACACATCTCTATTCTAGCTATAGTTGAAAACTCTATAGTTATTGCTATAAGTATAGGAAAGTAAAGAAGTATGAAACCGCAAAAAACAGTATATAGGCAATCGATAGTGATTAAAAAAGTGATAGTTATGAGTGCAGTGATTAACTTCAGCCAAGCATCCATACATGCTGAGTAGCTTTTCACATTATTGTGGAGTATTGACGTTAAGTTCACGAAAAAAAGTGTTGGTGTTGTTGGTTGGTGACGTTCTCATGGCTTCCACTGAGAGTGTATTGGTTTAGCATATCAGTAGAGTTGATGCTGGTAGGATGATCGTTCGCAGTTCTCTTAACGTGTACTAGCCCGCGCCTGGTAAAGACAGATAGGAGCCGCTTTTGCTTTTTATACTTAATCGCAGCTTTCAGAATGTGGTGGTTTGTTTTAGTTAGGCTTTCATTGACGTAAACTGGAGCGTTGGAGTCAAAGCCTGAATGAGATAGTCGTAGAAGATCGTTCGTAGTTCGCCGGAAGTCGTTGATGGCTTTAAGTAGTCGATTTTTATCATGTGGAGACGCAAGACGTACTAGTATAGGCGCATCAGTTTTCGTGTGCAAGTTTTTGTTTAATTTGATTCGAAAAATCGATTTAACTTGAGGTGGTCCGAAGTTGACTGAAGTACAAATATTGTCGAGAATAGTGTGCAAATCTTCCCCGTTCATTTGTGGAATGCCGTGAATACGCACGTCACAAGCAACGGCAGTACTTTCTTGTTTTTCAAGCTGCATTTTTAACAATTCAGCGGTACTGTTATGGTCAATAAGTTTTTTCTTCAAAGCATCAACATCTGCTTTTAGCATCGTAAACTCATTGGCTACACTTTCGAGCCTTGCAACACGTTCATTAATGGCAGCTAGCTCTCCTCTAATTGCCACTACCTGTTCATCCATTTTTTGTAGAATCCTATTCTCT
The DNA here is from genome assembly GCA_943735915.1 of Pherbina coryleti. Taxonomy (NCBI): domain Eukaryota; kingdom Metazoa; phylum Arthropoda; class Insecta; order Diptera; family Sciomyzidae; genus Pherbina; species Pherbina coryleti. The sequence continues at coordinate 86,468 of CALSEO010000001.1, read as the reverse complement.
GATGCATCTACCTTAGCTCGCACGGCGTCAATGAGCTCTGTCATACGCTGGTCTGAGCGTTCACTTTGTTTGACGAAGCGCTGATCCATTAAATCCAGCAAGCGTTGGAATTCAACATTATCAAACTGCGAGATGTACTCATTGGATTGTTGTTGATGACCATTTTCACTCAATAGGTTCATATTGGGAATTAAGAGAAGAGGACTAACTTCGCAATTCTTAGAAGTAGAAGTAGAAGTAGAAGTAGAAGTAGAAGTAGAAGTAGAAGTAGAAGTAGATGGGCCTGTCTGAATTTTTTTGGCACCAGTTGGCGGAGAATGCATGAAACTGCGCCGAGCCGAAAGAGACTTGTTGCATTTATATTTTTGGTTGTTTTTTATCATATATTCAATGTCGCTTTTTTCTAACTTAACGCACTTGCAATGATAAAATTCATTACAGGAAACACACTTGATCTTTTTATTTTCATCAAGATGCCGCTCAACTTTCGAGGAACAAACGCAAACCATTTTGCACAGTTAATAATAGTTAATTACAGATTTTAATTAGGATTGGTAAGCGGGGTAGTCAATTTGATTCACTGTGCTTGCTGGCTGCTGTTCGTAGCAAATGTTTTTGTTTGAATTATGCCCTTTATTATTTAGTTTGTGTTTTCCTTAATCTCACTTCGTTTTTTTAGCTTTGTTTGTATTATTTTTGATTTTCATATTTTTGACAGATTGCTTGCTGTTTTAATGTTGTTTCGTTATTTTTATCATATTGCTGATTGTTGATTAAAAATTTGATTTATAGACAGTTCTTCTAATGATACTCTTAATAAACATTCCCTGAAATTTTGTTGTTCTGTCCAATTTGACTGTGATTTGGTTACGAACACTTTCCTTATTTAATTTAGTATTGCTAATTATTGTGTTAAATCGTTGTTTAAAGCAATGTGAACAAAAACCAAGACTCGACTTTCATCTCTATTCAAATGCTGAGTGCTCCCTCTTGATGCTTCTGAATACATGAAATAGTCTAGTGAATTTTTTTTTTTTTTATAAATGGTGACAATATTTAGAAACATTTCTAAGTCTATATTTCAATTCATGTCGCGATTAAAAAATCGCGACACTTATTTAAAAATCGAATACGAAAAAAGAAGAAGGCAATGAAAAGGTAACATTTTCTGGTAGAAACGAAAACACCATAAGTTATAGTCATGAATTGATAGAATCTGATAATGGTTTGATGAGTTGGTGTTAAAATCAGCACATTCTTAGGGGAAGCAATGAAAGCTAATAAGCCAGTCACCAAATAATAAAAAATTAAAAAAAATTGCAAATTTCTATTATTTTACAGGGTTTACCAACACATGAAAGTAAAAACATTAAACAATTTAATTCATCCATTTAAACAATCAAACTTCAGCATAGCAGCTATTTATTTTAGTTCGTAATAAACAGCTGTTGCAGCGAACAACATTTGCTTTAATGTTTTTGTTGTTGTTGTTGTTTCATGCTGTTCGGTTATTTATAGCGAGCGAGCTAAGCGAACGACGTATACATACACAAGCAGGCAAGCAGCAAACTGAATTAAGCGAATAGGTATCAACAAAGAAAGATATGGAAAAATTTTTTTCAATAAATTTCTAAACTAAACAGAATTTCCAAATTTGGGAACTTAGGTGCTTCGCAGGCACCTAATATAAGATCAGTAGAACAGTTTAGAAAAAGAAATATTAAAATCGGTCAACCCATTTCAGAGTTATGCTCCTTTAAACATTCTTCATGCAAGTTGTTCCGTGGGAGCTTCGCTCGCTCGCTCCAAAAATATAACTAACTTGTTGTAAGTCAGAACATATATTGCCAACAAATATATGTTCTTGGCTGGTCTTCGAATTTGATGCACAATAAAATGTATCATCGTCAGAAGAATGCCATTTTAAGTTAGGTAGATTAAAATCTCCCAATAATAAAATGTCGTCATTAACGTCAAGTATATTTACAACGTAGTCAACGCAATCTGCAAGGCTTGCGAAGACCTCTGCACTTCTCGTCGGAGGAACATACGCATTTATCACATATACATTGGAGCTACAATGTATAACTTTAACGTATATTAGTTCTATGTTAGATGAGCAGGGAATATCAACAAGGGAACTCACAAAGCAGTTCCGTACAGCTAAAAGGACACCACCACCGACAGAAGAACTATTGTCTGTGAATCTGTCCCTTCTTAATACTTGAAAACTATTGTCAAACAATTCCAAGTCAGTAATGCTTCCATTCAGCCACGTTTCTGTTATCGCAATAATATCCTCAGAGCAATTCTGCGACGACAGGAATATGTTTTGCGTCTTTGAACGCAATCCCCTTACATTTTGATAGTAAAGGGATAGCCTATTTAGTTTTTTTGGGTCTGACGGGCGGCTGCGATCATCCTACGAAGCTTCTTTTTAGGCTTGAATTCACTAACAAGAATATTATCGGCCCACATTCTAGAGTTAAGTACAGTTGCAAAGTCTTCAGCTGCAACTGTAAGAATAAAAGAGGCGTGGGAAGCTTATTTCCTATTTTCTTACATGAGCAGAATGCATTTAAATCGACTAAATGGTTTTGTTTAACAAACGTCACAATATTTTCAGATGATGTGACGGGCTGTAGACGTGAAACCAAAATGTTTTTAGTCTTCGACACTGCGTTCAAAGTCAAATGATTATTAGGCGCAGTTGAAATTGCATTGGAGCTACTACACAATGGAATAATAGTAGGAGGTGTAGAAGTTATTGAAAAATTAATTTCTGGATTCTGATGTGTTAGAGGCGTTGCTGAGGGGTGCTTTGCCTTGGGAGACCTAGAGGACGCTTAACGGCGTTTATTATTATTCTTTTTGGTTTTCTTGTTTTTCCTCTGTACTTTAGAATTAATTGGGTCTTTTCCTAATGAAACCGGCAAAGTTCCAGAAAAAGCAATCTCCGATGAAAGAGGCGCAATATTTTCCGGTGTAGCAGTTTCACTAGTGATACTGTCATTAGGTGCGGCACTAACTTCGCTAAAATATTACAAAATTTTTCTAAAATCATTATTAAGCAAGTTAAGACTTTCTCCAAAAGTTAAAATTTTTAAAAAATCTCATCAGGAGAATGGGCTCTGCACGAAGGACAGTACCAGCGAAGCCCAGAACGGACAGACAATAAACTGTCAGCACACGACCTTGAAATGTCAACACAAGAAGCACGGAACATTTGCTCACAAGGACCAGAACAACTGAACATCGGGTACAGTATATTTTGGCTCTTACACTACTCGTTCAAAGGACAAGCAGCAATATTGTCAACAGAAAAATAATCCATTGAAAAAAAATAAATGAAAATTTAAAGTTCTGAGAAAATGTTTTGAAATTCAAAAAGTGCTTCTCAGTTTGACTCAGAATGTGCTTCTCAGTTTTACTCAAAAGAGTGGAGTGAACGAATACAGTTACAAACAACAACAACAATTGAAAACGTTCACTACGCTTAATAAAAACAACACTACACAAAGAATTAAAAATAAAAAAAAACAAGACAGATAAGCAAGCACTATTTTGTTGTTTTTTTTTTTTTAACAAGTATGTATTACAACAAGTACTAAATTACCACTTATTAAACAAATAAATAAAAACTTATTTAAAATATGAACAAATCCACTTAAAAGAGTTATAATCCTTACCACTTCACTAGATTATATTGATAAATAATTTAAAGAAACAATTATTAAAAAACACTAAACACTTCACAGCAATAAAATAAACTACACCGACACCGTCAATAGGACGAGATCAACTGAAATTCTAAATTCTAAATTCTAATCTTTGGTGCCAAAATTACAGAATTTTATTAAAATTAATTAAACGAAGCTTTTCGCTAAAAAAACTATGCTAGTTGGTTGATTTCCCTTACTTGTAAAATGGTGGAAGAGCCGGGGTCAAAACTAAATATGCCAAAGCAGACTCAATCTCAAACTCTACGTCTATTTCTATCTCTATCTCTATCTCTATCTCTATCTCTATCTCTATCTCTATCTCTATCTCTATCTCTATCTCTATCTCTATCTCTATCTCTATCTCTATCTCTATCTCTATCTCTATCTCTATCTCTATCTCTATCTCTTTTTATATCTCTATCTCTATCTCTATCTCTATCTCTATCTCTATCTCTATCTCTATCTCTATCTCTATCTCTATCTCTATCTCTATCTCTATCTCTATCTCTATCTCTATCTCTATCTCTATCTCTATCTCTATCTCTATCTCTATCTCTATCTCTATCTCTATCTCTATCTTTATCTCTATCTCTATCTCTATCTCTATCTCTATCTCTATCTCTATATCTATCTCTATCTCTATCTCTATCTGTATCTCTATCTCTATATCTATCTCTATCTCTGTCTCTATCTCTATCTGTATCTCTATCTCTATCTCTATCTCTATCTCTATCTCTATCTCTATCTCTATCTCTATCTCTATCTCTATCTCTATCTCTATCTCTATCTCTATCTCTATCTCTATCTCTATCTCTATCTCTATCTCTATCTCTATCTCTATCTCTATCTCTATCTCTATCTCTATCCTCTATCTATATCTCTAACTCTGTTGATTTTTTTCTTGTTGTTGTTCTTGTTATCGTCGTTGTTGATGTTGTTGTTGGTGTTCTTGTTGTTGGTGTTGGTGATGGGGATGGTGATGATGGTGATAGTAATACTGATTGTGATTGTGATGGTGTTGGTGACGGTGATGGTGATGGTGATGGTGATGGTGATGGTGATGGTGATGGTGATGGTGATGGTGATGGTGATGGTGATGGTGATGGTGATGGTGATGGTGATGGTGATGGTGATGGTGATGGTGATAGTGATGGTGGTGGTGATGGTGATGATGTTGGTTTCGTTGTCGTTGTTTTGGTTTTTTTTTTGTGGTGTATTTACTTGGCCTAAGCTCCATGCCGTTAATCTATGCATGAATGCTGCATTTTCCATCTTTGAGGAGCTCTCTCTGTGTCATAATGACGTCCAAAATCGTTTGTCTAATTTTGTTGTAAGGGCTTAGAGCAGACTCTTATTGTCGTATCATATACTTTACCCTAGCAACAATACAGAGCGAGTAATAATTCCATGTATCAAATTTTCAGTTTCGTTGCTTAGCAGGTCCTACTGCGTACCGATGTTGCTTTTATTTTTTTTTTTTATTTGTGTGTTTTTTATAAAGTCAAAGAAAATTATCTTTACTATCCTAACATCATTTTTGTCGTATCACTTATACTCAGCTAGGAACAGTTTAATTCAACGCCGATGAATTTTGGAAAAATTCGTTTTTCGATTTCTTTTGAAACCTACGCGGTAAAACATAATGTCATGTCAAAAAAAATTGAACAATGATTGTATTCAATTTAAGGCTGCATGATACACAACATTTCTTGTTTTCTGATCCGCCACGTGAATGAAGAGTGAGAATGGTTTCCCAACTCGGGAACACGCTACACATAGCAGGCCGTGTGAAAAGCATGACATATCCAGATTAATTCCGCACACTTCCAGCGACTGCCCTTGTGACTTGCTTATTGTCACGCAAATGCAAGTTTCACTGGGAACTGAATGCGCTGGAACTGGAACGGCAAATCGGTTGAAGTCAAGGGAATTCATGGAAGTAGGCGTTCTTCTCCCCTAAACGGGCCATTCAAAATCCTTGACACTATCAGATTGTTCATTAGCCACGCCACAATCAGTTGGGTTCCATTGCACAGTTTCGGGGCATGAAGATTTCGTAGCATGATGATGACAGAACCAACTTTGAGACGCAAATTATGAGGCGGCATGCCAGGCAAATCTAAAGAGTTTAGAAATTCCACTGGATAATTGACGACTTCGTCTTCGTTTTAATCGCGATCGATCGATTTGTATGAGCGCAATTCTTCCGGAATTTGATTTTGAATTGTCCAATTTATGTCATTGACATCAATATTTTGCGCTGCTAAAATTGCGCGTACGCTCAACCAATCGTAGTTACGACAATTTTGACCAATGTTCGGATATGTGATGAGCTCATCTTTTGTTGAACTGAATTGGCAAATGGCAGGTGGAATCGATATTAAGCCACTGGAAACATCTACCGGAATGTGGCCATTTCCAATTCTCAGCAGTTCTTTGGAGAAAATTTCTGCGGTTCTATCCTGTTGCAGGAACACTCGCATATTCATACTCAATTGAATGGTTTTCACGTATCGCCATAAATACGATGACTTAAGACATGCGTTTAATTCATCCGCCGCAGTTGATTTCGGAATCACAGGAAGTGTTTGTCGGAAGTCCCCTGCCAACAATGAGACCCTGCCGCTACAGAGCTGTGCGATAACAACAAAAAATATCAACTCCATTCTGTAGGTAATGTTTTAGTGATTCTACGATTCTTGGCGAAGAAAATAGAAAATAATTGCATTAAGTTGTTGGTTTTATAAATTTTAAGTTAAGATAAAAAAAAAAATACAAAATTTTACATCAATATAAGTACTTGCAATAACCTTTTAAATTTTCTATTAAAGAGTGTCTTTGTATTGACAATGCTAGAGCAGTTAAATTATAGTTCAATTAAATTAATTAAATACTTTGTGATTTTCTTTTTATATGTTATAAAGTTTTTGATCAATATGATCAATTTACAATTTTTCAACACTTTTGCCATGGCTGATTGCTTTGAAATATTGCAAAGAGTATTTTCGTTAATTTGCAGGTTTAATGGAAGCTTCAGTGCTGAATGTTCCGTTCTTCCACCTTCCAACAGTGTTGCAGCAATCCCGGTAGATGCAAGAGATAACGCAATGACACTTTGAGCACATATTGCTGCTAATATCAATGATATCAGGAAAGTTTTCCCAGTTGCGGCGGGTGTATCAAGGCAAAATAGTCCACCGTTTCCATCATCGACAGCCTTCATCAGTTGATCATACGCATTCTTTTGCTGTTCATTCAACAGTGGAACATTTGTTTGTACTTGTTGTTGTAAAGTTGTCGTGTCGTAAGCACGCTCGCGTTCCAATTCACGATTCAATACATCTCTAGTTTGACGATTTGGTGCTGGCAGTTGAATTTCAATCAATATTTTGCCACTCATAAGCACACACAAATCTTCAATCAGCACTAATGCTTGATTGTAGATATCATCGTTCATTTCAATTAAATAAATGTTCTCGCAAAGGGATGAATGGCGCAAGTTAAAAAGAAACTCGTAAATGTTCTTGCTGTTGGTCTTTCCACTCGCTGTGCTGCGTTCTCTGCGTTGAAATACACTCTTTGGCCATTCTCCAAATGAACTGCCAGATGCACAACAGACGGGTGACGTTCATGAATGGCAAATGAAAATATTCTCCAGAGTGCTTCGCTGCAGTTGACATATCGGCCCATTTGAAACTTGCTGGTTTCATCTCGTTCAACGCCAATAACCGCCATGTCACTTCCTTTGGTGACGTATTTGCAAACATACTTAATCGATTGCACCGAACTGCAATACTCAACATTGAAGTGTGTTTTAAATGCCTTACACAATATTGGCGAATATGGCACGATCCATGTGTTGTCAATCACGTTATCCGCTCCTTTCAATTGAGTAATGAATGTTCTGCCATTATCACTTGGTGATCGACGCCGATAGAGTGGATATCCATCGTTTCCAGTTTGAGTGTCCGAAGTAAAAGCACGTGGATATCGTTTTGTGCATTTATTGTCTGACATACAAACCGAAGTGGGATTGTGTTATCTACAGGGTCCGTGGAGCATATTGGTCGTCACCACTTCGTGCAACTCTAGATCTATCTCAGGATCAGGAATTTCGGCGGAAATTATGTCATCAATTTGGTTTGGTGTATTTTTGTCCACCATCCAAAGAAGAATGTGTGCGTGAGGCAAGCCTCTTTTCTGTCACTCAAATGAATACATCCAGCATCGAACAGTACCGTATACACGTTTTTTCGCAATGAGTCCATCAAACATCTGAGTTTTTGTTTGAACACTCGTGTTATAACGTCATGACGATCGCTTGGTGATTGACCGGGATGCAATAACTGCGTAATCTCTGGCCATTTCGGATTGCAAGTAACCGTCACAAACAAATCCGGCCGTCCATAATTGCGCTCGTAAGTCATCACGTCCTGGGAGTACTCGTGCATGTATGTACTGCGAATGTATGTCAATGGCAGAATTGTGAGTCGACCAACATCTGTAATATCTGCGTCGCTATTGACCGCATCTTGCAAGTGAATTATTAATTAAATGTTATTACTTAATAGTCTGTAAGATTGTATAATCCGTAGACCGTAATAAATAAATAAATAAATAAATAAATAAATAAATAAATATATTCTTCAGATCGCAACTTAGCCTGATTAAATCGAATGTAATTGAGTCGCTCTGTCTCAACCTTCACGTACATACCAACTGCATATTGTTGAAACAATCGGCGATATCTCAGCAGGTAGTTGTCAATGTTCTGGCGAATCATCATTCGATAAGCGTAAAAGTTCATTGAACTGACCTTTTTATTTGTATCGACCCCTAAAAATGTTCAATTTACGAAGTGACAATCAAAAGTGATTTTTTTTACTAACCATAAGCCGGATTTATCATATTGTATCTCAAGTGATATCCGTCTTCACCACGGCAGAACATAAGCGGATACTGCAGTGTGTCATACGATCGATGTGTCTCACTTATTCGCTCTAGTGCGTTTCCAGTTCGGCGCTAAATGACTATATCTCGCGATTCAAAATTTTCACCAACAACAACAATTGATATTTCACGAACTGTAGGTGCATTGTATTGTCGTTCATGAGTTCTTGTTGGTCGTTTGTCAGCTTTAATGACAATGCTGTATGAATATTTCACTACTGAAAAATTATTAATTTTTTAAATGAAAAATAAAACGCACGGGTTTCAAAAAAGAACAAGTTTGCAACTTTATTGACCGACGTCAAAAATCATAGTAATTACAAGAATATAAAAACATAAACAAAGTTTTATATGTTGAGAGCGAGAGGCGCTGCTCACAAAAAGAGAAGCTATATAAAACCAAAACAAAACTTGACGAACACCGCTGTACCGACATACAGGGTGTTTGTTTACTGGCGTAAACATGCCGCCCGCCTTGCAAGGATGCAACTTTGTGTTACCAGGAACCTTGCCCAGATAATACCCAACCAAAAATTGAATTTTGGGCTAGTGGCATGCCAAACCCAGATGGGAAGATCCCAGGCTGCATTACTCGGGCATACACATCGCTCCCAAGCAGAATACGGACCGGCGATGACACGTAGAAGTTGGGATCGGCCAAATTCAAATTTGGGAATCCCTGCCTGATCCGCTCGTCGATGGTCTTATTTGGTGTCACGGCCTCCAACCGCCGCTCGACCCTAGCTGTCGTTTCGATGTGGACGCTAGACTCATGTTGACCCCGGATCATCAGAGTGCACACCTCAGTGTCATCAACCACAGATGTCAGCAGCTTCCACTTTAAAACCAAAGCTTTAGGTATTGTCGTCTGCGGGAGACAGGCATCAAGGATAGCGCGCTCCGAGACGAGGCGACCATTTGCCCAGGTCCGCACCATGACAGTGGGGAGCAGTGAGGTGACGCGTTGGAGGGTTCTGGATGTCGGTGGCTCAGGTGGAGATCGCTTAGGGAAGTGGTCCCTAGCCGAAGACGCTTTCGGTGCTTGCGACTGCAATCTCTTTTGAGTGTGTGATGTCGATGGCTCAGGCAGAGATCGCTTCGGGAAGTGGTCCCTAGCCGAAGACGCTTTCGGTGCTTGCGACTGCAATCTCTTTCTAGGGGGGGACCGCTTCGGGAGGTGGTCCCTAGCCGAAGACGCTCGCGGTACTTGCGACGGCGGTCCCTGCAAAGACGTACGTCTTGGCTGGTAGCCCCTAGGCCTTGAGCTGATGGGCTCCTCTTGAGCATGGACGGTTGCCTTCTTGGCTCGAGAATACCTACCACGGGGCCTCCTGGAGTGAACTCGACCATTCGGACTCGTAGACGCGAGTGGAGCAAGCTGTGGTGGTCTTCACCACAACGACGACATCTTCCATTGCTCCAACAGTCCCTTCGCATATGAGAGCTCGAGAGGCAGTTGGAGCAGTGAAAGTTTAGTAACACTGTTCGCAACCGCTCCTCGATGTTCATAGCCAGGAACTGCCGGCACGATGGAAGATTATGCTCCGACGAGCACAAGCTACATCTAGCCATAGCGTCATTGCTGGCTCTAACCGTGACCACGCTTGTCACCGAAGCTCGTTGTAGTGCGAGTTTTTCCGCGGGCGACTCTAGCACCGTCTCCGTCTCACTGGTGCCAAACTCGGATTCTGTCTGGAGAATCATCTCCTCCAGAAGATCGCTGACGATGTTGGTGGTGGACATTCTGAAACGAGACAAAAAGAAACGAAAAAGAAAAACAAGAAAGGCAAGTGGTTCAGAGAATAGTGACTTAGCTACTCAGACGGAAGTGCGACAAGCTTAACTATAGGTCGAGTTATACAACCTCGCTCGGTTCGGACATCGGTAACGCGAACTCTATTATCGCTACCAGTGTAAGTCTTAAATATTCGACCTAATCGCCATTCATTCGCGGGTAAGTTGTCTTCTTTCACGACAACTAAGTCATTTACTTTAAAATCCAATTGAGGACCTTTCCACTTTACACGCCTATGCATCTCCTTCAAATATTCATTTTTCCACCTGGTGCAAAAATGCTGATGCATTGCCTTGACCTTCTGCCAACGGTTGACGATCGTCAGAGGCTGATCAATTATTTCTGGGTCCACTAGTGAGAGAAGTGCGCCTCCGACCAAGAAATGGCCTGGAGTCAGAGATTGAAAGTCACCAGGATCTTCGAACATGGCGGTAAGAGGCCTCGAGTTCAGACAAGCTTCGATTCTGTTAAGCAAAGTTGTGAATTCTTCGAAAGTATAGCTCATACTTCCGGCCATTTTCTTAAAATGCGTTTTGAAACTCTTTACACCTGCTTCCCAAAGGCCTCCCATATGGGGAGCACCTGCTGGAATGAAGTGCCATGCAATTTCTTGCTGCATGTACTGAGCTAAAAGAGCATCATGAGATGCCTTCAGAAAATCTTTAAAATCTTTCTTTAGTACTTTGGAAGCGCCAACAAAGTTAGTACCATTGTCAGAATAGACCTTTGCTGGGCAGCCGCGTCTAGCAACAAAGCGAGAGAAAGCTGCTAAAAAGGTGGCAGTTGACAAGTCGCTTGTGGCTTCTAGATGAATTACCTTCGTAGAGAAACAAACAAATAAGCACACATAGCCCTTACTAATTGGACAAGACCTACCGATGTAGCTTTTTATGTCGAAAGGACCAGCGAAGTCGATGCCAGTGGAAGAGAATGGACGTGAAATAACGGTTCTGTCTATTGGTAGAGCAGCCATTATTTGAGTTCTCTGTAGCTTTTTATGAACAACACAAGTCTGACAATTGTGCAAGGTTGTCTTTATCAGGTTTTTAGCACGTGGAATCCAGTATTGCATTCGTAACAGACGAAGCACTAACTGGTTTCCTCCATGAAGGGAAATTTCATGAACAAAACGTACTAAAAGGCGTGAAAACTGGCAGTTATATGGCAAGATAATCGGATGCCTTTCATCAAATGACAAAATTGGCGAAGAGGCTAATCGCCCACCAACACGTATTAATTCGTCATTATGCAGAAATGGATTCAGACTTAGAATCGAACTCTTGGCGCTGATAATATTTTTAGTTTCTAAACTATAATATTCATCAGGAAAGTTAGTTTTTTGACATAACAATACGAGTCGTGTTTTTACGTGTTTAATTTCTGCGTTGTCAAGACATGTTGATTGTTTGACAAATGACGCACGAAAATGTGGATGCGTGCGATGAAGAAAACGAAAGACATAAGCTAACACTCTTAGGCCTCTCGAGAGAGAAGAAAAACGCTCTAAAACATCTTCGTATTGAGCAAAGTAGGCAAGGTTTACCTTCACAGCTTTACGCTCAAGAGACGTGTCTAAAACTGCAGGTTGAGTTTTTCTTTGCCAAGACGAGCGTTCGAGTGAAAGCCATGATGGCCCATGCCACCAAAGATCGTTATCGATTAGCTCTTGGGGTGTAACGCCTCGTGTGGCTAAATCCGCCGGGTTTTCATGTGACTCTACATGAAACCAGTTTCTTACGCCAACCTTGTCTGCTATTTTAGAGACTCTATTCGCTACAAAGGTTGTCCAAGAACAAGGGGGCTTACAAAGCCAGGCAAGTACGATTGTGGAGTCTGACCGGCAATATAATCGATGCCTATCTATGTCTAGGTGTGATAACAGGGTGTCAACCATATCAGCGAGCAGTGTTGCACCGCAAAGTTCAAGACGAAGTAATGAAATCGTCTTGACTGGGGCCACTTTGCTTTTTGCGTAAAGCAGGTGAGTGACAATGCACTCACCTTGCTTAACACGGATATAAACAGCTGCAGCATATGCCTTTTCAGAGGCATCAGAAAAGGCATGAAATTCTATCTCAGAATTGGGTGAATAACTAACATAACGGGGTATGCGAATGTTATTAATGGTTTCATAATCCATCAGAAAAGTTTGCCAAGTTTGAAAACTGTGGGCAGGAACATTTTCATCCCAATCGATTTCATCCAACCAGATACGCTGCATAAGAATTTTAGCTGTTAATACAATAGGTGCCAGCCAACCTGCAGGATCGAAAAGTTGTGCGATGACAGATAGAACCTCGCGTTTGGTGTAGGATGTTTTAATTTCTAACTGTTTGGCAGTGAAATAAAACAAATCGGAGGTGGCATTCCAACGAACACCCAAAGCCTTGGCGCAACTAGCATCTTCTAGCTTTAAAAAGTTTTCTCGCAGAAGATGCTCTGTCGGTAGGTCTGCTAAAAGGCTAGCTACATTTGCAGTCCATTTACGCATTGCAAAACCGGCAGAGTCTAGAGCAGCTATAAGCTCATTTCTAGCCTTAATTGCGCTTTCCACGTCATGAGCTCCTGCTAAAGCATCATCGACATAAGTGAAATGCCGCAAAATTTGAGCAGCAAGAGGGTACTGCTGTTGAACATCATCTGCTAATTGCAGTATGGTTCGAATGGCTAGGTATGGTGCGCAGTTTACGCCGAACGTAACAGTTTTTAGCTCATAATCCTGAATCACATCATCAGGAGAGCTTCTGTATAGGATTCGTTGGAACGCAGAATGCTTTGGATCAACAAGGATCTAGCGGTACATCTGCTGAATATCGCCATTGAAGACATATTTAAAAAATCGCCATTTTAATACCAGAAGCGTCAAGTCAGCTTGAAGAACTGGACCTGCGTGCAGGATATCATTCAAGCTTAAACCGTTAGAAGTTGAGCTTGACGCATTGAAAACTACTCGAACTTTCGTTGTAGTACTCTCTGGCTTCAATACCGCATGATGCGGCAAATAATAGTGAGGTGGTGAAATCTCAAACTTAGGAGGCGAGACCCGTTTCATATGATCCGATTTTAGGTAATCCTTCACCACTTCATCATATTGCAACTTAAATTCTGGATTTTTAGTCAATCGAGCTTCACCACAAAGAAATTGCTTCAAAGCGATGCCTCGAGAAAATCCTAAATTTATTTCCGTAGGGTAGCCACTTTTGAATGGCAAAGTGACTATATATCGACCCTTGTCATCATGTCTAGTAGTTTTCTGATAGTTTTCTTCACAAAACTTATCAGACGCCGATATATACTTCTGCTTAGGAAGTTCCTCCAACTCCCAAAAGCGAGCAATCTGTTGATCGATTGCCACTTCACTAAAGTGTGTCAAGCACGTTGTAAAACTTGATATCTCGCTACGAGGAAGGGGCCCAGTAAACATCCAGCCAGACACAGTTTCTTGAGCCAAAAGTGATCCCAGAATATTCCTCTTAATGCCATCAAGAATTATGGCAGGGTACAAATCGCCACCGCTTCTAAAGAAGTGTGGGTCAGCCAACTGCAAATTGGGCAAACTTTAACACAAAGAAGGATCGACGGAACATGACGGTAGGTTTCCAGTTAAGCGTGACAGCACAAAGGCTGTAACTTCTATTTGGAATTGCCTGTTTTTAGGAGAACTAATGATCAAGTCGCAAGCTTTTGTGACTTGCGCCGACACTGCGTTATTTAAACCCGACACTTGAGCATTCACAGATCTCGTGGGTAATTTCAGAAGCTTCTGCAATTTTTCAGATACAAACGTACCTTCAGAGCCAGAGTCAATAAGAGCTCTGGTTGTATACGCTGATCCTAGATGGCATATGGTCACCATTGCAGTACCAAGCAATACGTGTTTGGTACTAGAAGCAAAACAAGACTGAATGTCGTCGATAGTGGACTGTAGTTGTGTAGCGTGAGATTGTGAGCTATTGCTGGATGGGTTCGGGCGCGAATTCGGCCTACTCGAGTCGACACTCGAAGCAGGAGAAGGTGATGGATTTGAATCGCGATGCAAAAGAGTGTTGTGACGCTGCTTGCACGTCATACACGTGTATTGACTTTTGCATTCGTTTGCTAGATGGGCGTTCGATAAGCAATTGATACACAAGTTATTTTTGCGAACAATTGTTAGCCGCTCCTTCGCATTCATTTTCAGAAAGCGTGGGCAAGAACGTAGTGGGTGCTGCTCTGTAGAACAGAGCTTGCAATTTGTAGGGTTAATTTTAACTTGGTAATTATTAACCCTTTTACCAGATGAATTGCTCTGGTTTAGTCTGGAGTTGGAGGAAGAGGGCAATGAATTTGATTTTGGTACCGTGCCGGTTGAGCTGCGAATGTCGGACACAGTTTCGAGTGTTTGAAACCGATTTGTCAAAAAATTATCGAGGTCGGTCCACTTTGGAATCTGATTTTTATTCACAATGGACTGCTCCCATAAGGAGAGCGTGACCTCCGGCAATCGCGTAGAGCAAAGGTACACAAAAATTGCATCCCAATTGGAAATATCGATGTTGTGCATTTTAAGTGCAAAAATACAACCATTGATATCTCTCTGAAGCTTTTTGAGATCTGTGCCAGATTCTTTTGGCACATGTGGCAAATTAAACATTATTTTAAGCTGGCTGTTGACCAAGATACGTTTGTTTTCATATCGGTCCGACAAATTTTGCCATGCTTGCGCAAAACCCTCATTGGTTAAGGGAGATTGCCTAACAATCTCTTTCGCTTCACCACGAGTTTTATTATTCAGGTGGAACAGTTTTTCCACTGAAGTAAGCCGCGAGTTTGTGATATAGATGGCCGTAAACATGTCCCTAAAGGACGGCCATGAGAGGTAATCACCACTGAAAACCTCAGTATCGCATGGCGGCACAGGCATACTGTGACCCATTGCTGGCGCATTCTCTGGAGCAGCTGATTGCTTTGGAGTCTTCTGTTGAGAGAGCTCAGATATTTTTGCTGCTACCCGAAGATATGATTGGTAGCAGTTTTTATATTTCTTTTTTATGGGCTCAATATCTGAGTCCTCATCTGAAGCCATCTTCTCCATGCAAGTATCGTATGCTGCTTTAACCTTTCTCCACTGGGCTTTAAGCTCATCACTCTCAGCTTCCAGGGAGAAAACGTCATGAGTTTCAACAAGATTAAAATCTGTTTCGAACTCAACTAGCGCTTCGCACAGACGAATAAAAGTCTTTAATTGCGACATATTTAGTTTATTTGTGTTTCTCGTAAACACTTCGTCGAACTAAAAACGACGAGAAAGCAGAAAAAAGGAAAAAAAAGTTTTGTTTAAAAAAAAAAAAAATTTGATAAAAAACAATATATATTAAAACAATATATATTAAATCAATATAAAATAAATTTTTTTTTTTTTTTTTTTTTTTTTATTGTGCACAAAACAAATTAAGAACAATTTTATAAATTACTAGCCTTTTCCCGGCGCGCGTTGCTGCACCCTGCAACTATATGGGAACATAATAGGTGTAATCAAAACTTTTCTTAGACTCATAGTTGGACACCACTGTTATATTCCACTGCCCGTTACAGTTTCCCAGTAGCAGGAGATCACCAAATAGTAACTCCATTTTGAGTTTGTATGTAAGTATTGCTACTTTTACTTTCAAAGCTATTCGATAATACAAATTTTAATTGTATGGGTGGAGCCACTCCCCCTTATATAATGCTCATCCCAGTTTTCTAGTAGATGGGTATTACCCAGTTTTAGTACAGTTTCCGACAGTGAGCATACAGACTAAATTACCAAAATGTAGCCCAATCGATGAAAACCGTAGGAAATATAGCATTTTTATTGATTTGTGGGCGGTAAAAGGGGGTGTGACAGAAATTTAAGCCATCTCGTACTTGAAAAAAAAGTACTGCCAAAATTTCAGCTCTATCGGCTAAGTAATTTTGAAGTTTCCAGCCATCACACGACAGCGTTTTGCTTTTTGTATATATATACATATGTATATTTTGGATAAACATTATTGGCTATAACTTTTGATTGGCAAGAGATACTTAGAAAATTTTTTCTAATAAATAATTTTTAAGCTTGTTTATTTTTTCAAAATTATAAAAACACAATATTGGAAAAAGAAAATTTCTTCAAAAAAATCGAGGGAAGGCCTTGTTTTTTGAATCACAAAAATGGTTTTTAATTTTTGCGTAAAATTGAAACAACTTTTACTTACAAATGTTATAATTTTTGAATAGAGTTAGAAATTTGAGAATTTGAGTTTAAATTATTTTTACAACAAAGATAATTTTTGAGTCTGTTTTTGAGGAAAACTCCAATATTTCAGACCTTTTTTGAAAAAAATATTTAAAATATATTTATTTAACTAACGCTATTTTTGCAATAATGTTTTCATAGTATTTTGATAAAGCTTTAAGACAAAAAAAAATTTAACACAATATGTAAAAAAGCAGCGGAGATATTTGAATCGAAAGTCACAAAATTGATTATCTGATTGTTTTTTTCGTAATTTTTTGTAACGATGTTACATTAAATATATCGTTGTAGTAAAATTTTTCATAGTTTTCAAGATATGTTTCTGATATCAAAATAACGGAATTTTTTTAATTTTACTAAATTTAAGAAATATTTTATATTTTGTAAATATTTGCACATCTAACTTAAGAAAGCAACTAAAAATATGTGATTTTGTAAAAAATTTGTAATACAGCACCATCTGGTGTCCAAGATGGTTCAAAGAAGATACTGTCAAAAAACTCATCGTACCTGAAAACTACTATATACCAATTTTTATTCTAATCGCATGAGCGGTTTGGGAGTTTTAGGTGGTTTTGTAAAAAATTTGTACTATAGCGCCCTCTGGTGTTCAAGATAGGTCGAAAACGATAGCAGCAGAACACCCAACGTACATGAAACCCTCTGTATACCACTTTTCATTCTAATCGCATTAGCAGTTTGTGAGTTTTAGGTAGTTTTGTAAAAATTTGTACTACAGCGCCCTCTGGTGTTCAAGGTGGATCAAAATTGATAGCCCACAAACACACACCGTACCAAAAAACTTATACACAAATTTTCATGCTAATCGGATGAGTAGTTTAGGAGTCTATTGCGGCCTTACAAACATAATTTCCTTTTTTATATATATAGATATATATAGATAGATATAGATTTAGATAAGCAAGCAGACCGGAAATGATATGGATATAGATTATTGGCTATAACTTTTCATTGGTAAGAGATATTGAGAAAATTTTTTTTAATAAATTAATATTTTAGCTTGTAAATTTATTCAAAAATATGAAACCACAATAGAATAACCACAAGGGGTACCCCTTGTTTTTTGAATCACAAAAATGGTTTTTAATTTTTGCGTAAAATTGAAACAACTTTTACTTACAAATGTTATATTTTTTAAATAGAGTTAAAAGTTTGTGAATTTGAGTTTAAATTATTTTTACAACAAAAATAATTTTTCAGTCTGTTTTTGAGGAAAACTCCAATATTTCAGACCTTTTTTGAAAAAAACATTTAAAATATATTTACTCCACTAACGGTATTTTTGCAATAAGGTTTTCATAGTATTTTGATGAAGCTTTAAGACAAAAAAAAATTTAACACAATATATAAAAAAGCAGCGGAGATATTTGAATCGAAAGTCACAAAATTAAATTTCTGATTGTTTTTTTCTCATTTTTGAGCAACGATGTTGCATTAAATATATCGTTGTAGTAAAATTTTTCATAGTTTTCAAGATATGTTCATGTTTTTGGTGTCAAAATAACGGACATTTTTTTAGTTTATATTTTGTAAATATTTGCACATGTTACATAAGAAAACAACTAAAAATATGCGATTTTGTAAAAAATTTGTACTACAGCACCATCTGGTGTCCAAAATGGTTTAAAGAAGATAGTGCTTAAAAACTCATCGTACCTGAAAACTACTATCTACCAATTTTCATTCTAATCGAATGAGCGGTTTGGGAGTTTTAGGTGGTTTTGCAAAAAATGTGTACTATAGTGCCCTCTGGTGCTCAATATAGGTCAAAAACGATAGCAGCAGAACACTCAACGTATATGAAATCCACTGTATACCACTTTTCATTCTAATCGCATTAGCAGTTTATGAGTTTTAGGCAGTTTTGTAAAAAATTTGTACTACAGCGCCCTCTGGTGTTCAAGGTGGATCAAAATTGATAGCCCACGAACACGCACCGTACCAAAAAACTTTTATACACAAATTTTCATGCTAATCGGATGAGTAGTTTAGGAGTCTATTGCGGCCTTACAAACATAATTTCCTTTTTTATATATATAGATAACAGAAAATTTAAAATTTAAAAATTTAAAAATTTTTTTTTTGTTGTGTTTGTCCCACTGTGCAGCTTATATGCCCTCTCCTGTATTTTTCTAAGTCTTTTTGCGCTTTCGAAATGACTTAGAAAAATTTTCGCAAATATATTTTTTTGACCGAAAAATTTGTGTCTTCGTCCCACTGTACCACTTGTGCACTCTCTTACTACTAAGGCGTGCACACAGTCACAGACAGTAAAGAGCACGACTGCGAGCGCGGCAAGTTCGATTGCAGGCTCAGCTGCGGACAAAGCACAAAACGAGTGCAAAAAAAATGCGTGGGCGAGCGCGTAGAAAATATATAATCATCAAATGGGGGTGACTTCTGCAAGCACAAGCCGCGCTTTTGGCTTTGAACGATGCGTATATCGCACAAAGCGTAAAAGAAAAAAATACTTCGCTCGCGCTGCAGATGACTTCAATTTGTTGTTGTAGCTGCCTTAAACAAAGAGTCCAAATGGGAGCTTAGAAAATGTTTTTGGCAAAGTCACAAATTAAAACGCAGCACTTTGCACAAAATAAATGTATATATAAATATATATATATATCTTCGTAGAATCGCGCACTCTTATTGTAAATAAAACTGTATATATATAATTTTTGGCGGCCACACAAATTATACTGTACTTATGTACAAAAGAGGAAAAAAAAAACGCCAAATTAATATATCCACAATTCTATTAAATATGAAAAATTCACAACTCGAATTTCAAAGTATTTGACAAAAACGCGAGAATATATTTAAATGGAAATCCCGAACCGAGCTAGTCACTTTCTCTTAAAAGTAAGTATTTAATTGTAATAAAAAAATCTTACCTTATTTTTCCAAAAATTTGCCTTTAAATTTATAAAAAAGCGCAAGTTTTTGTGTTGCTGGTTAAGCTGCTGGTTTTGGTGTTGCTGCAGATGTTGCTGCTGGTGTTTGTTGATGCTGCAGATGTTGTTGATGCTGCAGATTTAGTTGAAGCTGCAGATGCTGTTGATGCTGCAGATGTTGTTGCTTATGGTGTTTGTTGATGTTGATGCTGCAGGTGTTTGGTGTTTGTTCTCAAAAAAAAATGTTTTTTTTTTCTTTTTGCACAGCACTTTGTTTTTTTTTTTTTTTTTTTTTACAAAAGCTAAAGCTTTTCCTTTTTTTTTTTTTTTTTTTAGTTTTTAAGTTAAGTTTTTTAAATTTTAAACTTTATTCACTCGCGGCGGGCTCGCGTGTTTGTTTTTATATAATCCGGCTCGAAGGACCAATGAATATTTCACTACTGAAAAATTATTAATTTTTTAAATGAAAAATAAAACGCACGGGTTTCAAAAAAGAACAAGTTTGCAACTTTATTGACCGACGTCAAAAATCATAGTAATTACAAGAATATAAAAACATAAACAAAGTTTTATATGTTGAGAGCGAGAGGCGCTGCTCACAAAAAGAGAAGCTATATAAAATCAAAACAAAACTTGACGAACACCGCTGTACCGACATACAGGGTGTTTGTTTACTGGCGTAAACACTGTGGTTATCGGATCGCATCTGTTCCAACGAAGTCGTAAACAGTTTGATGAGCTCGTTGTGTTCGTGTAACATTTGCTGGACTAGTTTTCTTTTCATTGCATTAAATATAGCACAACGCCGATTTACTTCATTATGTGAATCTCCAAGAAAGTATATTTGTGTTGTTGATCTGGATGCGGCAACAGCGATCCAGCAAGATGAAAAATAGTACGCTCCTACCAAGTTTCATTGATGTGTGACTTATAGCTTGAAAGTTATACCGAAAATTTGGTCTGCTGAAAAAGTGCCACGCCCCACATCCAACGTCTATAAAATTTTACCTGTGAAACGGCTCTTGTAAATTGAGTTAGAACACCAAATTCCGATGCTGTGCGACCTATAACTTCAGCGCTCTTCGCTACCTTAGATTTGGGTTGTATGGGAGGTGCTAAGTCCCATTGTCCAATGTTACGTGAATTTTTTCAAAAATCTTCGCGGAACAATTACGAACAAACTCACAGAAGGAAGTATCCAATTTGGTCCTGTAGTTTTCAAGTTTTAAGTTGTCGAACAAACCAAGATTCATCTATCTATACTATTATATAAAAGAAGACTCACGTATGTTCGGCTGCGAAAAGCTTGAGAACGGCAGGCGCTATTTCAAAAATTCTTTTTCTCTAGTATAGCTATCGTGCCCAGTTGGGACATGGGATATATAAATTTAATAACCATTGTTTAAATAATTAATTAAAATTCAAAGAGAATAACCATACAATTTCTTTATTCTTATTCTCAGAGAGAACAAATTTTCTCATTAAAGCTCTGTGCATCTCAAAAGAAGGTTGTGCGCAAAGCTAATAAGGTAGAACATATGTATATGTAATATTTCTGTATTCCAACTCTGAAATCGAAGAGAGACAGCCATAACAACATAAGATGTTGCTGTTTGTGTTAGTATATTTGAATATATGAAAATTACTACACAAAAAATAAAAAGTCAAACCGTCACAGGGGCGGTTGTTATGAAAACGTTTGCCCCAAACATATAAGAAAACAAATCATATTTGTTTTTCCTAAATCACAGGTACGCACCATTATAAAACAATTATAAGAACGCCTGAAATATGATTAAATTTAAACAAATAAAATTTTAATCAAAAAATTCAAACAACAAAAATTTCAAATAAAAATTATTGACAATGGAAGCACCGCTCCTGAGTTTTTTTATTTTGAAATTTAATTTCCTCTATATATTTTCTCGCTCATATAACAATATATCAGCACTCTAAGGTTGAGGAATATATAAGATAGAAAATATGTCAAAATCGCTGTGAGACAAAAGCTCTATTTTCAAACTCTTTTTGAGCATCATATATAAAAGTCAACAACCCAGCGGGAAAATGAGAATTGATTAAAAAAAATCGTAAATGGAATAGATTCTTTTGCTTACATTTTAGAACGTATTCCAAAGAATATATAAATTAAAGCAAAACATATGAATTGGAATATATCAATCAAAAGTTTATATCAACCAATATAACAATAACGGATATATCAACGAATATATCAACCAAACAAATTTTGGCATAAGTGAGAAAAGCAACAGTCTGTTTTGATTTGTTTTCTCATTTCCGAAAATGAATACTTTTTATTTAAAAGAATGCATTTAAAAAGTGAATAAAAGAATCGATTTCTGTAGCTATTCATATGGAAGCGAGAAAAGAATGTACTACTATTTGTAGAACGTCAGCGTCCCACCGGCAAAATGAAAATGGATTCTAGAAACAAAAATCGTAAATAGAATGAATTCTATTGCTAACATTTTAGAATGTATTCCAAAGAATATATACATATATAGCAAAACCTATGAATTGGAATCTATCAAGCAAAAGTTTACTGATTCGTTTTTATTCCAGCCATAATCGATTACGACCCATATAATTATTTCTAATATATAAAATGTTTTAAGATTCCTTGCTTGCTTTTTTGATAAGTGAAAAACGAACTGGTTCTAAAACAAATTCTGGTATAAGTGAGAAAAGCATCAGTCTGTTTTGATTTGTTTTCTTATTTCCGAAAGTTAATACATTTTATTTAAAATAATCATATATGTAATACTTCTATATTGGCAGTACACTGTACTGTGAATGTACCCGAAATTGTGGCGTCCGTGGCGTAGTTGGTTAAAAGTCCGTGGCCTCTATGTCAACGAACCTGGAGACCCGGGTTCGTATCCCAGCAGAGACTTTGGGAAAATTATTTGAATTAAAATTATTCTTCTGTACGGCCGCCACCTCTCTGGAGACAATGGCAAACCTCAGAGAGTAATCCGAATGCCATGCCCTTCGGAGTCGGCGTTAAGCATGTAGGTCCAGTTCTCGGTCAATTGTGTACAAACTTAATAACACGCACAACACAATTGATCATAAGAAGCAGGTCAAAGTCCTTTCAATGGCTAAAATGACCAGTCATTTATTTATTTTTGGTTTTTTTTTTATGTACTCGAAATTTAATTTTATAACAAAAAAACTCAGGAGCGGTGCTTTCATTGTCAAAAATTTCATTTAAAATTTCTGTTGTTTCAATTTTTATGGTTTAAATTTTGTTTGCTTGAATTTTTCTTTTTAAATTTTTATCATATTTCACGCGTTGGTCTTATAATTGTTTTATAATGGTGCGTACCTATGATTTATGCCAAACAAATATGTATGCTTTGTTTTGTTTTATGTTTGGGTAGACATTTTTCTTAACAACCGCCCCGTTGACGTATAGTAGTAGTATATTCAAATATACTAATACAAACAACAAAATCTTATGTAGGCTATCTCTCTTTGATTTCGTAGTTGAAACTCATTAAAAATTTAGTTTGCTGCCAATATTGAAGTATTACATACATGGTTTAATAAATAAGGTTGTCGAATGGGTGAGAGCGAGTTCCAATAAATGTCGAATCGAAGTTGACATATCATACAAAATCTGAATGCCTAAATTGATAACATGCAAAGACGATGAAGTTGTTGTTGTAGCTTTTCATTGATTTTGACAATTATGTGTACTAAGAAGAGAGTACGATCAGCCACGAGACAACCTAATTTATTCAACCATGATTACATATATGAAAAGAATCTATTTAAAAAGTGAAAAAAAAACGATTCTGTAGCGATTCCACTTGAAGCGAGAAAAGAATGTACTATTCTTTGTAGGACATCAGCATGTTAAAAATAATCAATTCTAGAATCTATACTGGAGAAGAGAATTGATTCTTTTTTTATATAAAATTGCATCTTTTTCCCGATGGGGTGTTAAAAATAATCAATTCTAGAATCTATATTGGAGAAGAGAATTGATTCTTATTTCCCGGTGGGAAGGTCCACAAAAACGAAAAAAAAGACAGCAACATGTATTGAGTGCGGTACCAATGCTGCCACCTTTTTGAATGTAAAAATACTGCCACTTTTATAAAAGCATCGACAAAAATTCCGTGTCGATGTTTTGATGAAATGTTTTGATGAAATTTATCAGCTTAAACGAAAAATATATTTAATTTTAAAATAACAATTGTCTAAGGCCGTCATATATTTTTCTTACCTCAGAGCTGATATTTTTACGTATAAACGAGATTTTTATATATAGGGTATTTACAGATCCCTTCTAAAGTTGATATATAGTAACTTTAAAACGATACTTCAATCAAATTGTGAGAACCCCTACACGTAGTTCATTCTAAAATTGACACGCCTTTTGAAAAGAGAAGCTTTCTTTAATTTATTGATTTTTCAATAAAATAAAAAACCTTTCAGAAATGCCAGTTTGCTACGAAAAACAAACATGTTGGAAAGCAAGGCAATTTTACCATTTTGTGTTATCTCTTTTTTACATGCAAAACAAAATCAAAAATAGTTACCACATGGCAAAATGTTTTAGAGTAAACAGACGGCGTAGTTAACACACCAGATAAAACAAAACTGTGAGTACCCCAATAGTCACAGTGCTAGGAAAAGTGAACCAATGCATGAAAAAAAATTATCAGGAAGATACAGAAAGTTTATTACTTTAGTTATTTTTTATTACATTAGTTAGCTGGTTACTTTTTTCGGATGGAACTACTAAGTCGCTCCAACACAAATATACAATTTTACCGAAATTCAAACGGCTGTATTCATAAAAAAATATGAGCCTCTTACAAAGCCTTCATAAGAAAAAAATCGAAAAAAAATTTAAAAACATTTTTCATGTTGAACGTTTCAACAGCTTTCAAAAGCTCTTTTAAATGCTTGATAAATAAGAGAATTTTAAAAATGGTTGAAACCTTCAATAAACCCTCGATAAAGCATTTTAAAAATTTGTTTGTTCTCATCTAAGCACAAAATATATTGTCAAAAATGTATTCAATTATTTCAAAATGTATCAAAAACAAACAAAATGTCAAAAAGTGTTTGAAAATGTTTGTTTATAAGTTAGAGGATTTTTAAATATGGTTGAAATTTAAATTTTTTTTTTAAAGGTTTATAACACACCTCTCATAAAGCAGTTTTTAAATTATTTGCTCTCATTTGAGCACAAATATTGTCAAAAATAATTAAAATTCTTCAAAATATTTCAAACATTTGGAAAATATGCCAAGAAAATTCAAAATATATAAAAAATTTCCAAAAAAGAAAATAAAAACAAGAAAATTTGTCAAAGATTTAAAAATATTTATAAAAAAATAAATAATAAAATGACAATTATTTCAGTGCAGATGGCTTAGAAACTATTGGCTTAGAAGCTTAACTATTGATTTTTAAATATCAAAATCTTGACGAAATTGCGACAAATAAATAACAAGTCACTGAATTTATCTAATACACAAACCATTATTTACACTCTTCCCACTTCAATAAGAATACGACTGTTAAATTTTAGGATTTAAACTTTTTAATGATATTTAATATTTTTATCGCCGGCGAAGCAGCGGGTATTTGCTAGTTTTTATATATATAGAAGAAGATTAGCTGATATACCGGGTGTTACTCGGGGAAAAAACGTAAAATATTGATGTTTAGGTTTTATTCGTTCAGAAGGTAACGATTTTTAGCCAGAAAAAAATAAGCTTTCAACGTAAAGCGTATGAAAATATGCAAAATGGTTTTTGTCATTCTAAGGAAACGGCGTTATTAGAAAAATACGTTATACTAAAAATTTGTGCAATCTTGGAGATATGTGAATATTTTTAATTTTACATGCAATAACAATAGAGTTCAGCTACACAGAAAATAAAAGAATTGATTTATTACCTAAACTAGTTAAGCTAATGTGAAAGTTTCTATTTCACCTAATCTTTTCAACAACTTTTCTACTTACACAGTTAATTTAACAATCATGCATTAGGTAATTCACCTAATTAAAATTAAATAATTCAACTAAAATTTTGCTTATTAAATCATCTTATTCTTCTAGTTATTTTACCTAATGCAAGTTGTCGATTTGTTCGTACACTAGGGAAATAACGCATATTAGCATTATCCACGCCTCAGTTTAAATTTTATATAAATATTTACGTGGATAAATCAAATGCTTTCCTTACAACTTGTTTTTTCCCCGTATTTGAATTTTATAGGAGCACAGCGCTCTCCTATAAAAAACATAAATAAAAACAAAGTGAGAAAATTTTACAAAAAGTAAAGCCTCATTGCGAGAATTGAACTCAGGCCGCTGGCGTTATAGTCAAACGCTTTACCGCTGTGCTGTTACGCCGTTTGATAATTTGTGAACAAAATGTATATAAAAATATGAGGTCCACAACTCTGAAATTATGTTTCCACTGGGTATCTACAGCAATTTGATTAATTGGTATGTAGAGTAAATTTCTGCATTGGAAATTTAGCTCAATAGATAAGGCGTTGGTTGTTGAAATCTTGAGATCACAGGTTCGAATCTCAGCGGTGGCAAAGAAATTTTTCAGTCATTTATACAATGTATATATCTCTCTCATTCTATCTACTATAAAACAAATCTTTCTTCTGTATCATGTGACGAAATGAAGTAAAATCACCTAAGGAAAGTTTCACTTAAAAATAGAAATTGCAAAACAAAGAACATATTTTTTGCATATTTTTTGCACGGCATTCCCACTCTTAAGTGGGAATGCTATCTAAATAATAAGATGATTTTTCTACACTTAGTAGGTGGCTTGCCTAATCTGAAGTGGTCATAGTTTAAAAAAAATTAGCTTATTCTTCTAATAAATTATGTGTCTTATCTATTTTATGGTTGAAGGTACACCTAAATATTTAGGTTTTTTTAGCTACTCTCGCAGTTAAACTACCCAATATAATTGCATATAATTAACATTTAGAAATTCGTAGCGCACCTAATCAAATTCGTTGACTGAAAATCACCGGATTACTTTAGCTGAATTGACTACATTTTTAGGTAAAAGTTCTACTCTTTTTTTTCTGTGTACTACAGCTTTTTCCCACATTCTCAGCATTCACCCATTCAAAGCCACAACCCAAAAATCTTTGAGATTTTCAACGATATTTGTAATAGTGGTTCAAAATGAGTTTATGTAGGAAAAATTTACCCACCAACACAGTGGTTGGGCTCGAGGACAACACAAGACGTCACGACTAACCATGAAGACATATAACCATGCAATTAAACAATAGTTTTTAATCTACTCTTGAGTTGACCCTTTGACAAGTTAACATCAAAAAAGTTGCAATTGTTAACTAAGTTACTCATACGGTTTAATGGAGCAGTTAACATATAATTTGTTCTACTAAATGGTAAATAAATTAAATTGTTAGCGTTTCTTCTGCTTCCCCGATTCGAGTTAAAATTTATAAGAGAAAGAAGTTCTGGAGAAACGAATACACCGGTTATGAGTTGGTGTAAATAGACAATGTCTGCACACTTCCTTCGCTCACTCAGTGATTGCATTTTTAATAGTTTTAAACGATCCTTATAAGGAGGAAGGTTTAAATTGTCAAATCCACTTAGGCCCCTTAGAGCAAACCTAACAAAACGTTTTTGGACCCTTTCTATACGATCAACATGCACATTGTAACTTGGGCACCAAACTTGACTTGCATATTCTAAGTGTGGACGCACAATTACATAATACAATGTTGTAGTTGTAATCATACTATTAAACTCTTTGGCCTAGCGTTTTATAAATCCAAGCATTGAAGATGATTTTTTACAAATGTAATCAATATGGATGTTGAACGATAGCTTAGAATCCATGTATACACCGAGATCTTTCACGACATCCACACGACTTAAGGCAGTATCTTTAATTTGATAATTGATAATTAAATTGTTTCTTTTACGCGAAAAGGGTCATAGTTTGGCATTTATCTGGGTTAAGAAACATGTTATTTTTAGAACACCAAACCTCAAAAGATTTCGGATCAGACTGGAGTAGGGCTAAACTGTCTTGTGAGCTTATTGTTCTGAATATTTTCATATCATCAGCATAAATAAGTAGATGAGAGTTTTTTTATGATGTGTGTTACATCATTAATTGCTAAAATAAACAGAAGTGGACCTTGAGGAACACCGGATTCCGCAATAAACTCAGAAGACAACACACCTCGAAATCGTATTTGATAAGATCGCTCTGACAAATACGATTTAATCCAGCTAACAAAATATTGTGGAAATCCCATTGACGTGAGCTTGAATAAAATTAGATTGTGAGGAAGCTTATCAAATGCCTTACTAAAGTCAGTGTAGATGCAGTCGACCTGATTACCAGATTCAATCGAATATAAGCAAAATGTTGTAAAATCGATAAGATTAGACACAGTGGATCTGCCATTAACAAAACCATGCTGACGAGTCGTTAAAACTTCTCCACAGTGAACCTTAACGCGATCGTAAACCATTCGCTCAAAAAGTTTGGGAATCGATGAAAGCTTAGCGATAGGCCTATAATTTATAACTTCATTCCTGCAACCTTTTTTATAAATTGCACTAATAAATGAATTTTTCCAAAAAAGTGGAAAATAGCCTTCGTTAATAGATTTATTAAATAATAAAGATAGAGGTTGACACAAAACGGAACCGCATTGAGTTATCACTGCGGCAGGAACTACATCAGGTCCAGCACCAAAATCCTCATCGATTGATCCAATATACTTTAGTATATCCTCTGATGTAAAGGATATAGGTCCCAAAGAGACCCTGGGTGCGGAATTCATATATTCAAAATAATCTCCATCAGGATCAAAAGAATCTGAGCAAAATGACTCTTTAAAAAGATTTGCAAATAAGCCACAAATTTTGACGGGATCGTCAGTAAACCCATCAGGAGTTTTGAAAGATGAAGGGAATCCATCGGATTTCTTCTTTGTGTTTATAAATCCCCAAAACTTTTTTGGATCAGACAATATTCTCAGCTTAATATTGTCTAAATATTCACTATAAAATACATTTGAGCTATTTTTAACTTCCAGAAACAAACGTTTGTAGGTTTCTAGGTCATTTGAGTCTAAGCTACAGACATATTTCTTCCATGCCTTATTCCTGTTGTTGCGAAGAGTTTTTAAATCCTTTGTGTACCAGGGGTACGAAGAATTTTTTGCATATTTGAGCCTATAGGGAACGGACTGAGAGAACATAACAAAGAGTTCCATATAAAAAAATTAATGGAATCATCAAGATTATTTCCATTAATATACTCTGAAAGAACATTAAGTTTGTTATGAAGTAAATGATTCAACATCAAAAAGTCAGCTTTTTTAAAATTGAATTCATAAACTTTGTCTTCCGAACTCGAATTAACTATACTCTCTCTGTCCGATTTATACCAAATGCTCAATGGTGGATGGTATTCATCAACAGTTGACAGAGCATGAAAGGCCCTCTTAACAATGACATTGTTGCTGTCAGTAGTAAAGACCAGGTCAAGAAGCTATCCAGGCTATTATAAATACTAGGTCGTAGCAGTCGCTTAGCAAACACTTACGCGTTTGCTAGCTAGCCACATAAATTGGTACGTTGTGGAGGCAATTTAGTTGAGTTGCTAGCTCCAATAGATTTTTCTAAAAACTATATAATTAAAGATATTAAATAGGTTTTGTTATTTCAATTAAATGGGGATTCTACTTTTTGTCAATAAAATTACCAGATCTCAAACATTCAATTACAAAAAAATGGTAATATATTTTAGTTGAAATACAATATTTTATTGTATTCTTGGCGTTTTTGAACCAATCCTTTCTTTTTATTTATTTTCTTATCATAAGGAATAGCCTATCATAAGGAATATAACCTAAATTCCCTTTCTCTTATATCGAAAACGGCTTGATTGAGAATTAATCTTTGCAATTTTTAATATTAATGGCATACGCAAGTTATAGTGAAAATTTCTTGCGAGTAAAATTGGTTGATCCTTTTTTGAATGATACCACTACGGAATAAATAAGTAGAACATTTAAATTGTTGTATTTTGGTCCAGAATAATTGGGAAACTTGATCATAATGCACAAAGGAAATTCCTCTATAAATCGGCCACTTTCGCGATTGTTATAGAAAATTTCAACAACCTCACCTGGGGCCCATTGCATAGTCCTACTAATAGAAAAAGATTTTGACTCATTAATTTAAGTCTCAATTTTTGGCTTAAACCGCTTGCATCGTCGAAGGAGTCTGACAACGCTCGTGGGTGTGTAAAGCATTGATGATTGTCACAGCATTGCCAACATTTTTCAGCTTCTTACAGCCCTATTCTGGCACAGTAACAAATGTCACCACAGTAACAATTGAAACTGAAAGTAACAATTGACACCAATTGCTATTCCGAGTAATTCAAAAAAGCTTTTTCGGATTCAATTGTCACCAAAATTGTTACCGTTCAATGAGCAGGTGACAAGCTGAAATATCAAACGAATCTTACGTTGTTTTATATTGAATTGAAGAATTTTTTAAAATATTAATTCGTACCAGCGTTTTGGAAGTGTTTAAGTTTTTTGTAGTTAAAAAATGGAAGAAGAGTTACTGCTCCTGTACTTGGAAACTTTAATAAAAAAAAAAGAAATTTTAGAGAGAAGACGTCTGTTAAAAAGCATACGCGACAGCACTGACCCATTCAAAATGCCAGAAAAGACCTTTCAACAAAATTTCCGACTTTCGAGGCTACTTTGTCGGTCTTTGATCGAGGAACTGCAGCCGTACGACGTTCAGCGTTCGTCCATTCCCTTCACTTTTCGCTTCCTGGCAACAATTTATTTTTACGCACACGGCTCATATCAAAAATGTGTTGGCAACAACATGTCGGTATCTATGAGCCAACCATCTGTTTCTCGGACACTGCATCATGTATCGCAGCTAATAATCAACAGGAAGAGTGGCGAATTACGGTTTCCTAGGACCTTTGAGGAACAAGTTAGCATTAAAACAGGGTACGAATGCATTTGCAAGGATTAAACGTTGGCGAAAAAAGATTAATTGTTCGTTTGTTTTTAGTTTCCACAGCTGTTTTGGAATTAAAGGTACAATTGGCGCTATCGATTGCACCCACGTTGCTTTATTTACACCGACGACTTCTGATGCTACTAACCCAGTCAGCCTCTACATGAATAGAAAAGGATTCTATAGCATAAACGTGGAAGCAGTAAGCATATTCAAATACAGTTTTGAAAAGCCTGCTAACATCAATTCCTATTAACAGGTTTGTGACCATCGCCTCTTCTTTTTGGCTATAAACGCCAAATTTCCCGGGTCTAGTCACGATTCCGGAATTTGGACAACATCGGAAGTTCGACTGCAGATGATGCAAAACCACACCTGTCAACAGAGCTCATGGCTGCTGGGCGACCAAGGCTATCCACTAGAACCCTGGCTATTAACTCCAGTTGCGCACCCGTCCAGTGCTAAGGAAGAAAAGTACAATAAACTTCACGCCAAAGCACGCAATACAATCGAAAGAGCGTTTGGAGTGTTAAAGTCCCGATTTCGTTGTCTCTCCAAATATCGAAGCCTTCACTACACCCACAATAAAGCTGCAAACATTATTTACGCATGCGCAATATTGCATAATATATTGTTAAAAAATGGCCCATCTGTAGACATCGACGACAGTGTAGAGCCAGATATACTTGAAGATGAACCAGATAACAACGCTACGCAACACCTACGAGAAGGACAAAGAATCAGAGCACGCTATATTGAATCCTTATAAACGCTTGTAAAACATTGCCTCAATTTATGCATAAAAAATCCAAAAGCTGCCAAAAAATGTTTGATTGAATACTTACCGATATATGCAATATATCCTACGAACAATAGCTAGTTTAAAAAAACGCATAAAAAAGTTTCTTTCTATTTTTTTATTATATCTAATTTTTCACATAATAATGACAATGCATGGGACATTTTAAAAAACGCCTCAGTCATCAACTTTTGTTGCTCGATAGCTCTTTCCTGCTGCTCATATGCTCGGTTTTCCTGTTCTTCTCTCTTTTTTATGCTCTCTAGCATCATCTTAATAATGCTTTTTGGACCACCCTGTCGAGCTGCAGAAGGGTTTGGAGCATGGTTGGAAGCATTCCTTAACTCTTCCATGTTGTGTGATGTTGAAGGAATTGGCGATGAAGTTTCTTCGAAATCATTTACTTGAGGCAATGCTTCTTGCGAAATATCAGCAAAGATGTTTTCTTCAAAAGAAACTTCATCACCAATTTCAACAGCTTCAGCAGAAGCAGAACGTGGATCTTTCTGTTAAAAAAAAAATAAAGGAAATAAGTCATATGAATACATAATCTACCTTTCCGAATTTTACCTGAAACCCAATTGCCATCACGCCGGGAACTCCTTCTACGGCGGCAATGCCAAAAGTTTGCAGCGCTTGGTGCTCGAATTCCCCTATAGCTTCTTCTTCCATTGGTCCGCCTCCAGTGCGAGCGCGTTCAAATTTAGCCTTTCTGGCACGGCTGCGTAGCTGCTTTTTCCACTGACCCATCGTCTTAAATCAAAACAAGAGAACAAAAATGTATATGCAAAAGTAATTAACATAAAATCAAGTAAAAAAATTACCTCTTTCCATTTGCTTGCTGAGCGAGTCGGCCCTCTCATTCCATTTAAGCTACTTGCAAGCTTGTCCCACAACTCTTGGATGCAATGAGGAGCATTTGGGTTATTTTTACCCCTTTGGAGCTCTGGGTGCTGCTTGCAAAATGCCACATAAAACTGTAGCTGCTCCTGAGTTGTCCGCTCGAATTTTCTACGATGATTAGTTAAAATACATTTAAATTATAAAATAATCAAGATTTACAAAAATTACTTACTTTCCTTGCGTTTTGTTTTCCATTTTTTAAATAATTTGACAGATAATATTTGAAAAAACGATTAAAAGCTTTTCCCCACTATGTTGAATTTTATTTAGCTTTTTTATTGTTACGTTGTTACCAGAATAGTAGTAACAAATAAGGGTGACAGAAACGTAACAATAGTGCGGTGACAATTGATTGTTACCGTAGCACCAGAATAGGGCTGTTAATGATGTATTCTTCAATTTCAGCGCTTTTTGTGATTATTCACGTTAAAAATTTTAAAAAATTTGTCTAAAAATGTACCGGAAGTTTACCGTTTACATAAAATTTGGCCACAAAGTAACAAATGGTAACATTGATGTCACAAATGCGGTAAAAGTGCGTCAAACGTGATCAACTGCCCCCCCAGAGGTCCCGAGTTCGAATCCCAGCTAGGCCATGATCCTACGCTTTGACCTTTCGCGTTTGCAATTTTCTTTCATTAAGTTATCAGCTGAAATTGAAAACTCATCAATATTTACGACTTGGAGTCGTAGTTTGTGGATGAGATTGCCTTATTACTTGAATTGAATTGAATTGAATTGATTGCCCCTTCGCTCACACTAATCTACCACCCATTTCGAACCAAAGCAGACTTGACTGAATAGGTATTACACCTAAAAACCTTGGTTCAAAGCTTAAAAAAAAATTATAAGGCTATGTATGTTATACTCTGAAATACAAATCATACTCCATTATGTGTGTCGAATTAAGTGAATTAAACAATACAATAGAAAGCTTAAGTTTTATTATAAAATTGACGTTATAAATGCTATAGAACTTACAAAAAATAATAACTTTACATTAGGAAATAATTGTGTACAAATAAATGTACATACTAAAATAATCAAAAATTATGAATAAAATCATAATATATATCAATCAATACAAGTACAAGTAAGTAACCTGTTCAATAATGCGTTATTAGCGAAGATTGTCACAAAAATATTCAATAATAATGGACGTATTGGATTACAGGGGGTGCCGAATTAGTCAGGAATTAGTCAGGGGCCGGATTACCGGGGGTCCAGTGTAAAAAAAAAGATGAACGCTGATTGTTGATTAAAAATTTGATTTATAGACAGTTCTTCTAATGATACTCTTAATAAACATTCCCTGAAATTTTGTTGTTCTGTCCAATTTGACTGTGATTTGGTTACGAACACTTTCCTTATTTAATTTAGTATTGCTAATTATTGTGTTAAATCGTTGTTTAAAGCAATGTGAACAAAAACCAAGACTCGACTTTCATCTCTATTCAAATGCTGAGTGCTCCCTCTTGATGCTTCTGAATACATGAAATAGTCTAGTGAATTTTTTTTTTTTTTATAAATGGTGACAATATTTAGAAACATTTCTAAGTCTATATTTCAATTCATGTCGCGATCAATATCACAATATCCTAGATCCTACTTACTTACTTACTTACTTATCTGGCGCTTACAACCGTAAGTCGGTTTTGGCCTCGTATAAGAAATTGCGCCAGCCATTTCTGTTCTGCGCTTGCTGGCGCCAGTTGGAAACACCAAGTGTAGTCAGGTTATCCAACACCTGATCCTTCCAACGAAGATGTGGGCGTCCTCTTCTGCGGTGACCACCACCGGGCACCGAATCGAATATTTTTTTCGCTGGAGCGTCGTTTTCCATTCGCTCAACATGACCTAGCCAGCGGAGCCGCTCGATTTTGATACGCTTAACTATGTCGATGTCAGTGTACAGCTCATACAGCTCGTGGTTCCATCGAATTCGGTACTCGCCATTGACGCAGATTGGACCGAAGATCTTACGAAGGATCTTTCTCTCGAAGGCTCCCAAAGTCTTTTCATCAGAACTGCTCAACGTCCAGGTTTGTGCTGCATATAATAGGACGGGCATGATTAGTGATTTATAGAGCGTGAGTTTTGTTCGTCGAGAGAGGGCTCTGCTTCTCAATTGCCTACTCAGCCCAAAGTAACACCTGTTGGCAAGAGTTATCCTTCGCTTTATCTCAATACTGACATCGTTGAAAGAGTTTACGCTGGATCCCAGGTAGACGAAGTCCTTAACAACCTCGAAGGAGATGTTGTCAACAGTGA
Organism: Pherbina coryleti; assembly: GCA_943735915.1. Taxonomy (NCBI): domain Eukaryota; kingdom Metazoa; phylum Arthropoda; class Insecta; order Diptera; family Sciomyzidae; genus Pherbina; species Pherbina coryleti. Next base: position 51,789 of record CALSEO010000001.1, on the reverse strand, counting down.
CGTGGTTTCCAAGACGCTGGGACTGTTTATTTGTTGACGCTAGGTATTTCGTCTTATCTGCGTTCACTACAAGACCCATTCGACTCGACTCTTTCGCTAACCTGGAGAATGCTGCGCTGACTTCGCGCGTATTATGGCCAATGATATCGATATCATCAGCATACGCCAGCAGCATAATATTTTTGTAGAATATCGTGCCGCTGCGTCTCAAATCAGCAGCTCGGATGATCTTCTCCATCATCAGGTTGAAAAAGTCGCACGATAAGGAATCACCTTGTCTGAAACCTCGTTTGGTATCGAATGGAGGAGTGAGGTCCTTTCCAATTTTAACTGTGCTGCTGGTGTTGCTCAGTGTCATTCTGCAAAGGCGGATGAGCTTTGCAGGAATACCAAATTCAGACATGGTGGAATATAGATGATTCCTTATTGGACTGTTGAAGGCGGCTTTGTAATCGACAAAAAGATGGTGTGTGTCGATTTGTTTTTCTAGGATCTTCTCCAAGATTTGTCGTAGCGTAAATATCTGGTCTATGGTGGATTTGCCAGGTCTGAAGCCACACTGATAAGGTCCAATCAGCTGGTTTACGATGGGCTTCAGTCTTTCACATAATACGCTCGACAGGACCTTATATGCGATATTCAGAAGGCTTATCCCACGGTAGTTGGCGCAAATTGTGGGATCGCCTTTCTTGTGGATTGGGCAGAGCACACTGAGGTTCCAATCGTTTGGAATGCATTCTTCCGACCATATTCTGCATAGAAGCTCATGAATGCATTTAAATAGAGCTTCGCCTCCATTCTTGAAGAGCTCAGCAGGTAAGCCATCGGCTCCTGCGGCTTTGTTGTTTTTAAGCCGAGCTATAGCTTTCAAGACTTCACTATGGTCGGGCAGCGGAACTTCAACGCTGTCGTCCAAAATTGGGGATTCCGGAATATCATCTCTATTGGCGGGATTGTTGTCGTCGTCGCCATTCAGAAGCCTAGAGAAGTGTTCCCTCCACATCATCAGTGTACTCTGGATATCTGTCACTAGATTCCCATTTTCATCCTTGCAGGAAGAGGCGCCGGTCTTGAAACCATCGGCCAGGCGTCTTATTTTTTCGAAAAATTTTCGGACCTCATTCCTGTCACCATGCATCTCAATTTTCTCGCACTCACGCATTTCCGCTTCCCTTTTCTTTCGCCTGAAAATGCGTCTCTCTTCCCTCCTCTTCTCTTTGTATCGCTCCTTAGCAGCACGCGTTACAACCGACTGCAGGGTGGCTTTGTAGGCGGCATCTTTTTCTGCAGTGGCGTCGCGACACTCTTGGTCGTGCCACTGGTTTCGGCGAGGGCGGTGATAGCCAATCACCTCTTCGGCAGCTGTACGCATAGAGTGGGAAATGTGATTCCACTGCGCGCATATATCGTCGATCGGAGGAGTGCTTTCTTGAAGCAGGAGTGAGAGTCGAGTAGCGAAGTCTTCGGCTGTTTGCTTTGATTGCAGCTTTTCGACGTCTAGCTTTCTTTGTGCTGGATTGCGCGCATTCTTGGTTGCGCACAGGCGTGTACGGATCTTGGCTGCGACAAGATAATGATCCGAGTCTATATTGGCACCACGGATCGTGCGTACATCTAAAACACTAGAAGAGTGCCTTCCGTCAATCAAAACGTGATCAATTTGGTTGCGCATCTTTTGATCAGGAGACAGCCAAGTTGCTTTATGAATATTGAGATGCTTGAATCTAGTGCTACTAACGACCATGTTTCGCGCTGCGGCAAAGTCAATCAGCCTCATTCCGTTATCGGAGGTATTGTCGTGGAGGCTGAACTTTCCGACTGTTGGACCAAAGATATTTTCTTTTCCCACCTTGGCGTTGAAGTCACCAAGCACGATTTTGATGTCGTGGCGGGGGCTGCGCTCATAGGCCTCTTCAAGGCGCTCGTAGAAGCTGTCTTTGGTCTCATCGTCCTAGATCCTAGGACCTACAAATTAGAATATCGTGATATTGATCGCAACATGGATAGGAATGGAGGCTTAGAATTATTTCTTAATATTGTCGAAAAAATTCATTTTATTAAAACTGCTAAAGACGATTTTATAACATTTATTGGTTTTTTTTTTTGTTAATTATTTGAATTTAAATATATTGGTGTTTTCGTTTCTACAAAAAAATGTTGCCCTACCACAGTGCAACATGTTTCAAGTGTTGCACTCAATCCTCAAAAAGTGAAGGTTTTGAACACAAAACACTACCCTACTTACTCAATCAGCTGATATATTTGTGTGCGCCAAAAATAAAAAATTTGCTTTATTAAAAATATTATTTAAGTGTCAAATTATGAATGCATATATTTAACCTTGTCTAACACACGCATTTCATAATATTTTCGTTTAAAGCAATCAGCTGATTTTCAGGGCAACATTCTCCCCTCAAAAAGTTTCGCAGGGCAAGAAATGTGCCTTTTTTGCCCAATATAAATGTAACATTTAAAGAAACGAACACAGATTTTTTCACCCGTTTGCACTTATTTAACAATCGAATACGAAAAAAGAAGAAGGCAATGAAAAGGTAACATTTTCTGGTAGAAACGAAAACACCATAAGTTATAGTCATGAATTGATAGAATCTGATAATGGTTTGATGAGTTGGTGTTAAAATCAGCACATTCTTAGGGGAAGCAATGAAAGCTAATAAGCCAGTCACCAAATAATAAAAAATTAAAAAAAATTGCAAATTTCTATTATTTTACAGGGTTTACCAACACATGAAAGTAAAAACATTAAACAATTTAATTCATCCATTTAAACAATCAAACTTCAGCATAGCAGCTATTTATTTTAGTTCGTAATAAACAGCTGTTGCAGCGAACAACATTTGCTTTAATGTTTTTGTTGTTGTTGTTGTTCCATGCTGTTCGGTTATTTATAGCGAGCGAGAGAAGCGAACGACGTATACATACAGAAGCAGACAAGCAGCAAACTGAATTAAGCGAATATGTATCTACAACGAAAGATATGGAAATATTTTGTTCAATAAATTTCTAAACTAAACAGAATTTCCAAATTTGGGAACTTAGGTGCTTCGCAGGCACCTAATTTAAGATCAGTAGAATAGTTAAAAAAAGAAATATTAAAATCGGTCAACCCATTTCAGAGTTCTGCTCCTTTAAACATTCTTCATGTAAGGTGTTCAATGGGAGCTTCGCTCGCTCGCTCCAATTAAACAATTTAATTTGAATGTATTTGCATCCATTTACAAACTTCAGCATAGCAGTTATTTATATTAGTTAGTAATAAACAGCTGTTGCAGCGAACAACATTTGCTTTAATGTTTTTGTTGTTGTTGTTGTTCCATGCTGTTCGGTTATTTATAGCGAGCGAGCTAAGCGAACGACGTATACATACACAAGCAGGCAAGCAGCAAACTGAATTAAGCGAATATGTACACTGAAAAAAAAATGTTTTAAAATTGACGACAATTGTCATTAATTTGACGATATTTGTGTTTAAAAAATAGCTTGCAACAAATTTCGTCAAAGTTAGAGCAAATGTATTTAAAAATTTTGAAAAACATATGAAAAAAAAGTCAAATTAACAACACATTTTGTGAACACATTGTGTTTAATTTTAAGCTAACTTTTTTTTTTCAGTGTATCAACAAAGAAAGATATGGAAATATTTTTTTCAATAAATTTCTAAACTAAACAGAATTTCCAAATTTGGGAACTTAGGTGCTTCGCAGGCACCTAATTTAAGATCAGTAGAACAGTTTAGAAAAAGAAATATTAAAATCGGTCAACCCATTTCAGAGTTATGCTCCTTTAAACATTCTTCATGCAAGTTGTTCGATGGGAGCTTCGCTCGCTCGCTGCAAAAATATAACTAACTTGTTGTAAGTCAGAACATATATTGCCAACAAATATATGTTCTTGGCTGGTCTTCGAATTTGATGCACAATAAAATGTATCATCGTCAGAAGAATGCCATTTTAAGTTAGAAAGATTAAAATCTCCCAATAATAAAATGTCGTCATTAACGTCAAGTATATTTACAACGTAGTCAACGCAATCTGCAAGGCTTGCGAAGACCTCTGCACTTCTCGTTGGAGGAACATACGCATTTATCACATATGCATTGGAGCTACAATGTATAACTTTAACGCATATTAGTTCTATGTTAGATGAGCAGGGAATATCAACAAGGGAACTCACAAAGCAGTTCCGTACAGCTAAAAGGACACCACCACCGACAGAAGAACTATTGTCTGTGAATCTGTCCCTTCTTAAAACTTGAAAACTATTGTCAAACAATTCCAAGTCAGTAATGCTTCCATTCAGCCACGTTTCTGTTATCGCAATAATATCCTCAGAGCAATTCTGCGACGACAGGAATATGTTTTGCGTCTTTGAACGCAATCCCCTTACATTTTGATAGTAAAGGGATAGCCTTTTTAGTTTTTTTGGGTCTGACGGGCGGCTGCGATCGTCCTACGAGACTTCTTTTTAGGCTTGAATTCACTAACAAGAATATTATCGGCCCACATTCTAGAGTTAAGTACAGTTGCAAAGTCTTCAGCTGCAACTGTAAGAATAAAAGAGGCGTGGGAAGCTTATTTCCTATTTTCTTACATGAGCAGAATGCATTTGAATCGACTAAATGGTTTTGTTTAACAAACGTCACAATATTTTCAGATGATGTGACGGGCTGTAGACGTGAAACAAAAATGTTTTTAGTCCTCGACACTGCGTTCAAAGTCAAATGATTATTAGGCGCAGTTGAAATTGCATTGGAGCTACTACACAATGGAATAAAAGTAGGAGGTGTAGAAGTTATTGAAAAATTAATTTCTGGATTCTGATGTGTTAGAGGCGTTGCTGAGGGGTGCTTTGCCTTGGGAGACCTAGAGGACGCTTTACGGCGTTTATTATTATTCTTTTTGGTTTTCTTGTTTTTCCTCTGTGCTTTAGAATTAATTGGGTCTTTTCCTAATGAAACCAGCAAAGTTCCAGAAAAAGCAATCTCCGATGAAAGAGGCGCAATATTTTCCGGTGTAGAAGTTTCACTAGTGATACTGTCATTAGGTGCGGCACTAACTTCGCTAAAAAATGACAAAATTTTTCTAAAATCATTATTCAGCAAGTTAAGACTTTCTCCAAAAGTTTAAATTTTTAAAAATATCTCATCAGGAGAAAGGGCTCTGCACGAAGGACAGTACCAGCGAAGCCCAGAACGGACAGACAATAAACTGTTAGCACACGACCTTGAAATGCCAACACAAGAAGCACGGAACATTTGCTCACAAGGACCAGAACAACTGAACATCGGGTACAGTATATTTTGGCTCTTACACTGCTCGTTCAAAGAACAAGCAGCAATATTGTCAACAGAAAAATAATCCATTGAAAAAAAATAAATGAAAATTTAAAATTCCGAGAAAATGTTTTTAAAATCAAAAAGTGCTTCTCAGTTTGACTCAAAAGAGTGGAGTGAACGAATACAGTTACAAATAACAACAACAATTGAAAACGTTCACTACGCTTAATAAAAACAAAACTACACAAAGAGGAATTAAAAAATAAAAAAAAAACAAGACAGACAAGCAAGCACTATTTTGTTGTTTGTTTTTTTAACAAGTATTACAACAAGTACTAAATTACCACTTATTAAACAAATAAATAAAAACTTATTTAAAATATGAACAAATTCACTTAAAAGAGTTACAATCCTTACCACTTCACTAGATTATATTGATAAATAATTTAAAGAAACAATTATTAAAAAACACTAAACACTTCACAGCAATAAAATAAACTACACCGACACCGTCAATAGGACGAGATCAACTGAAATTCTAAATTCTAAACTTTGGTGTCAAAATTACAGAACTTTATTAAAATTAATTAAACGAAGCTTTTCGCTAGAAAAACTATGCTAGTTGGTTGATTTCCCTTACTTGTAAAATGGTGGAAGAGCCGGGGTCAAAACTAATTATGCCAAAGCAGACTCAATCTCAAACTCTACGTCTATTTCTATCTCTATCTCTATCTCTATCTCTATCTCTATCTCTATCTCTATCTCTATCTCTATCTCTATCTCTATCTCTATCTCTATCTCTATCTCTATCTCTATCTCTATCTCTATCTCTATCTCTATCTCTATCTCTATCTCTTTCTCTATGTCTATCTCTATCTCTATCTCTATCTCTATCTCTATCTCTATCTCTATCTCTATCTCTATCTCTATCTCTATCTCTATCTCTATCTCTATCTCTATCTCTATCTCTATCTCTATCTCTATCTCTATCTCTATCTCTATCTCTATCTCTATCTCTATCTCTATCTCTATCTCTATCTCTATCTCTATCTCTATCTCTATCTCTATCTCTATCTCTATCTCTATCTCTATCTCTATCTCTATCTCTATCTCTATCTCTATCTCTATCTCTATCTCTATCTCTATCTCTATCTCTATCTCTATCTCTATCTCTATCTCTATCTCTATCTCTATCTCTATCTCTATCCTCTATCTATATCTCTAACTCTGTTGATTTTTTCTTGTTGTTGTTCTTGTTCCTGTTATCGTCGTTGTTGATGTTGTTGTTGTTGTTGTTGGTGTTCTTGTTGTTGGTGCTGGTGATGGGGATGGTGATGATGGTGATAGTGATACTGATTGTGATGGTGATGGTGATGGTGATGGTGATGGTGATGGTGATGGTGATGGTGATGATGTTGGTTTCGTTGTCGTTGTCGTTGTTTTGGTTGTTTTTTTGTGGTGTATTTACTTGGCCTAAGCTCCATGCCGTTAATCTATGCATGAATGCTGCATTTTCGATCTTTGAGGAGCTCTCTCTGTGTCATCATGACGTCCAAAAACGTTTGTCTAATTTTGTTGTAAGGGCTTAGAGCAGACTCTTATTGTCGTATCATATATATTACCCTAGCAACAATACAGAGCGAGTAATAATTCCATGTATCAAATTTGCAGTTTCGTTGCTTCAGCAGGTCCTACTGCGTTGCTTTTATTTTTTTTTTATTTGTGTGTTTTTTATAAAGTCAAAGAATTAATCTTTACTATCCTAACATCATTTTTGTCGTATCACTTATACTCAGCTAGGAACAGTTCAATTCAACGCCGATGAATTTTGGAAAAATTCGTTTTTCGATTTTTTTGGAAACCTATGCGGTAAAACATAATGTCATGTCAAAAAAAATTGAACAATGATTGTATTCAATTTAAGGCTGCATGATACACAACATTTCTTGTTTTCTGATCCGCCGCGTGAATGAAGAGTGAGAATGGTTTCCCAACTCGGGAACACGCTACACATAGCAGGCCGTGTGAAAAGCATGACATATCCAGATTAATTCCGCACACTTCCAACGACTGCCCTTGTGCCTTGCTTATTGTCACGCAAATGTAAGTTTCACTGGGAACTGAATGCGCTGTAACTGGAACGGCAAATCAGTTGAAGTCAAGGGAATTCACGGAATTAGGCATTCTTCTCCCTTAAACGGGCCTTTCAAAATCCTTGACACTATCAGATTGTTCATTAGCCGCGCCACAATCAGTCGGGTTCCATTGCACAGTTTCGGGGCATGAAGATTTCGTAGCATGATGATGACAGAACCAACTTTGAGACGCAAATTATGAGGCGGCATGCCAGGCAAATCTAAAGAGTTTAGAAATTCCGCGATCGATCGATTTGTATGAGCGCAATTCTTCCGGAATTTGATTTTGAATTGTCCAATTTATGTCATTGACATCAATATTTTGCGCTGCTAAAATTGCGCGTGCGCTCAACCAATCGTAGTTACGACAATTTTGACCAATGTTCGGATATACATTAGTGATGAGTTCATCTTTTGTTGAAGTGAATTGGTAAATGGCAGGTGGAATCGATATTAAGCCACTGGAAACATCTACCGGAATTTGGCCATTTCCAATTCTCATCAGTTCTTTGGAGAAAATTTCTGCGGTTCAATCCTGTTGCAGGAATACTCGCATATTCATACTCAATTGAATGGTTTTCACGTATCGCCATAAATACGATGCCTTAAGACATGCGTTTAATTCATCCGCCGCAGTTGATTTCGGAATCACAGGAAGTGTTTGTCGGAAGTCCCCTGCCAGCAATGAGACCCTGCCGCTACAGAGCCGTAGCGATAACAACAAAAAATATCAACTCCATTTTGTAGGTTATGTTTTAGTGATTCTACGATTCTTTTTTTCATTTCATTTCATTTATTAGGCCAATTATTAGTACAATAAGATACAGGGAGATCTTTTAGCAGTACAACAGATACAAATTATAATCAACAAATAACATATATAATATATTATTAACATTAACAAAAAGTTAGCTAGGTTATAATTTAAGAATACTTAAAAACTATTGATTGAGATTAATATTATTGAGCTTAAGCAAATGCATATTTTATCATAAAATTAAACAATACCGTGAAAATTAAAGTAAGATTAAGAAGAAGTTCAGAAGAAATAGTAATTAGTAGTTAGATGCTTGAATAGTAAGACATAAGAGATTTCCTAAAGTTATTCGAATTGACAGTTGATTTAATTCTGTAAGGTAGTGAATTCCATAGTTTAATGGCGTTGACGAAAAATAGCCGCTTAGAATGCAAGGTCTTAAATTTCGGAATAATAAGGTTGCCGGTCCGATTAGAAACACTGAAACGTAATTTATTATAGAGGTAAGATGGAGTCCTTAGGTATATTAATTTGTGTAAGAATAAACAATTCCTTGCGTTTAAGTAGTTAATAATGCTACATCCTAAAATTTCTTGACTTTTTACGGACACGTGTTCAAAGCGTCTCAATCCAAATACATATCTTGTCACATCGTTAAATGCAACTTGGATTTTATGCGTGGAGTTTGAGTCAAGCTTGCTATAAACCAGTTCAGAGTAAGTTACAAGTGGGACTATTAATTGAACAGCAAGTCTTTTCTTGGTCTCAATAGGAACAAATTGTGAAGACAACCGTAAACATCGTAGTGTGAAATATACACGTTTAACAACATTATTAATATGGTCAGAACTGGAGAGCTTAGAATTGACATAAAATCCTAAGTTCTTAACTTTAACAACCACTTGTAGCCTATCATTGTTTAAAAAGATGGGTGCAATTTGAAGATGGTCAATCTTGTCCTTAGAAATTGGGAGAATGTACGATTTTTTAGCATTCAGACAAAGATCATTTTCAAATGCCCATCTGGAAATAGCTCTAAGATCTTCATTTAATCTGTAACATAAATCGTCAACTAGTCCAATGTGGTTAGAGGAGTATAATTGGATGTCATCCGCATAAGCATGTATAGATACATCATTGCAAACGGTAAAAATATCGTTAATAAAAATGCTAAACAACAGGGGACCAAGAATCGATCCTTGAGGAACGCCCATCTTAGTGTCCTTATAGGAAGAAAATAGATTGCCAATCTTCACTCTCTGCATTCTACCTTCAAGATAATTTGCTATTAAGGTTACAGCATTATTATTAAAACCAAAAAGAAGCTTAAGTTTTTGAACTAAAATAAAGTGATTAACACGATCGAATGCTTTCGAAAAGTCTAACAGACAAAGGAGTGTAAGAAGACCATCGTCATAAGATGTTCGAATATCGTCCATAACTTTTAGCATTGCAGTCGCGCAGCTATGTCCGGATCGGAAGCCCGATTGGAGTGGTGAAAGGAGTTTATATGTTAAAAGATATTGATTTATTTGATTAGCCATAAGGGACTCACATATCTTGGAGAATGAAGATAGGATACTAATTGGTGTATAATCACACATAGTTGTTGCCCGAGTAACCTTAGCAATGGGAATAACAGTAGCTAGTTTCCACGATTTAGGAAAACAGGAGGTGGTAAAGGAGTGATTAATAATATGTGTCAGTGGAGAAATTATATAAGGTAAGATTATTTTTATAAATTTTAAGGAGATTCCATCATCGCCAATAGCATTAGATTTAATTTTCATAATGGAATTTATGACATCATTCTCACTCACGTTAGAAAAAGAGAACTTGTTTGCATCGCAAAACTGACGACCACTACATTGAAAGTTATCATTACAGACAGGAGAATTGGACAGAAAGAAATCATTTAAAAGGTTGGGATCAATATCACACTTTTGCCCAACATTACTACAAACACCAAGACTTCGAACATTTTTCCACAATTGTTTGGCAGAAAGAGAGCAATTCAATTTATGGTGGAAGAATCTTTTTTTCGACTGCCTTACTATTGAGACAACCTGATTACGAGCAAGCTTAAATTGCTCCCAATTAGTACCAATACGATGCTTCTTCCATTTGTTGTACAATTTGTTTCTTTTTTTAATAGCCAATAAGACATCTGATGTATACCAAGGACAAGACTTATTATTAACAATAAGAGTACGAAGAGGGACACAATTTTCAAGAGCACTGTTAACCTGGGCGACAAGAACATTTAATTTGTCGTCAACAGACCGAGAAAACCAGCAGTCATTCCAACAAATACGAGACAAATAATCATACAATAAAGAATAGTCTATAGACTTATACTCACGATAAGATAACGTCATTGGAACAGAGTAACAACATGGATTATAATCGAGTATGGGCACCACTACATTTAAAGCTTCTGTGTTGTTTCTGTGTTTGTCTTTTGTCTTTGATTTGTTGTTGCGTTTTGTGTTGCTACATAAGCATTTGCTCTCAATTCTTGCTCTCAACGCTCTAAGAGCGCTCTCTGCCCATAGCTGATTATAATTGATAGTACAAAACAGGAGATCATGGTCAGAAATAAATGAAATTTGGTCAAAAAGTAAAACTAAAGACACATCAGACAGGATAAAGACATCGATTAGACTAGGACGAACAGCCGGTGCAAAACGAGTCGGAGTCACAGAGTTGATAATTGACATTCCAGCAGCATTGACATTGTCTTTAAAACTATTCGATACGTTATCCCTTGACAGCAAGTTAACATTAAAGTTCCCACAGATAGTATAGAAGTCAAAATCAGTTAAACGATTATGAAGATCTGAAAAATAGGGATCAAGACTGTTGCATCTATTTGGATTGTATACGCAAGAAACAAGAAGTTTTACATTATGATTATTACAAATCTCAACATTTAAAAATTCAACATCAGACCCAAAAGATTTTTTCACAAACTTTGAACTGAGAAAGGACTTACAATACACAGCAACTCCACCTCCTTTATTCTCGATCCTGTCATTCCTAAACAATGTATACGTTGGAATGTTTAGAAAACAGTCGGGAATGTCAGGATTGAACCAGGTTTCTGAGACACAAATTACATCCACACTTGAACTTTCAAAAACATTTTTGACATAATCGAGCTTAGAAAATTATTCTTGGCGAAGAAAATAGAAAATAGTTGCATTAAGTTGTTGGTTTTATAAAGTTTAAGTTAAGATAAAAAAAAAAAAAAAGCTCAAGCCTGTGTTAGATAACACGGGCGCATAGGTCAGACGTAGAATACGTTAGTCATTCAATAGATTTCAGCATTATTCAATAGATTTCTTTAAACAACCTTTAAACGCTTGTTTAGTTACGCACTGTTTAAGGCTTTACGCAGCTTCTATGCAACCTTGCTAACATTGTTATTCATAAACATTTCTTCATTTTCTGCTTAATTGCGTCTCTGCAACATTAACTACGTCAACTGACCGAATTTCTATTAGTTGCATTGAGCTAGGTCGTACTGTAGTTGCTTTTTTCTCCACACAAACATTCTTGACTCTACACTAATATTTCGGGTGTAGAATTATATGCCAAGAAATTTTCGTTTCTACAGCATACTAGGTTTTTTGATGGTAAGGTTTGTGTCTGAACTATAGAAAATCTCTACAAAAATTAAGAACTATGGATTTACAATGGCCGCCGCATAAAAAAATACTGCAAAGGGCGCATATGGAGAATGTCTTTGATATTAAAAGAAAGACAAACAAAAATCATGGTTGTATTTATTATGGTTGTCGTTCGCTACTTGGTCATTATACTTCTTCTCTTTCTCACACTGGTTATATTATATATTATATTATATTATTATATTATATAATAAAAAAAGCTTAGTATAAGTACACTTAGAACTAAGTTCTATTATAGTACAAAATTGATTAAGTATAACAACCAAAGGCAAGTAAAAATAATTAACTAAAAATAGTTTAATTTAATTTGGTTAAAACAACTTAATCTTAACATAGTGAAAATGAATATAAATAAAAAAATATAATAAAACAAAATTAATAATATTATGAGTTTAATAAGTGGGATAAAGAGATAAAGAGAAAAAAGAAAATAAAAAAAAAAAAAAGATAAAAAGATATAGAGCAGTTTATTAATGAGAAATAGAGAAGAAAGAAAGAATAGATTGCCTAAAAGTTTCCCTTCCTACGATTTCTCTTAACTTTCGAGGCAAGGCATTCCATAGTCTAATGGCACTAATGAAGAACAGGCGGGAGGTACTTAGCGAATTATTCCTACCCAGCAGTTATTTTGGAGGCAATTGAAAAAGTGAACTAGTTCATTTCTAGCGCAGTTCGCAGTAGCTCTGAAAAAGTACAAAAGGCGTTCAGTGTAGAACAGTTATCTTTGCTTTTGTTTTCAAAAGTATTGCTGACAAAAATAAACGCGTTCTGGCTACTTTTTAAAATTTGCTGCGCACAAGAAAAAATAATAAAAAAAAAAATGGTTATAGACAAAATGTTTTCTGGATTGTGGATGGAAAAGATGGTACAAATGAGATCTTTAGGACCTTTCCATTTCACTAAATTCTTACACTTTTGATATCTTCACTTTAAAACTAGTTAAAAAAGAACCACTTTCAGGCTACTGCGAAAGCAACCAGTTTAAAAATGTTCCTAATGCAACTAGTTCAAATATAGGGAAAAAGGAGTGTTTCTGGGGACAATTGTCTTTTCCTATGACATCAACCCGCAAAAAGCGTCAGTTCGTTCAATGTTAAAGGGTATTGTAGTGGAACAAGTACTGGTCCTTTTTGGAACTAGTTCAGAACTATTTCAAATTTGGTCCACTTTTCTGCTGGGTAGGAACAATCAGAATATGACTTCTTCTAGACAAGCAAAATTGAAGTTTATCATACAGATATACTGGCGTTTTTTATGAATGAGCTTATGCAGGTATATGCAGTTTCTTGCATTAACATAAGCAGTTAGATCGCATCCAAGAATTGCATTTCTGAAAGTGGAGAGATGGTCAAATCTTCGTAAGCCGTATACGTAACGTGTAGCATAATTATAAGCAATTTCAAGTTTTAGACGGGAGGATGAGTCGTATTTACAGTAGACTATTTCTGAGTAAGTTATCAAAGGTAAAATCAGTTGCAACACCAGCTTACGTTTTATGCCAACAGGAGTGACACAAGCAGACATTCTTAAATTACGTAGGACATAATAAACTTTTTTGACTATACTAAGTATTTACATGATCAACACAAGACAACGAAGAGTTAATATGGAAACCAAGATTTACAATTTTTGATACAACAGTTAATTTGCATGCTCCAATAAAAAGGTCAGGGACGTCATGTATGATAGCTTTATATTTGCAAATCGGAAGAACGTACGATTTCGATGCATTAAGGTTCTGTGATGAACACACAGATAATCGTACTGCTCTTACACATGATGTTATCTATACTATTATATAAAAGAAGACTCACGTATGTTCGGCTGCGAAAAGCTTGAGAATGGCAGACGCTATTTCAAAAATTCTTTTTCTCTAGGATAGCTATGGTGCCCAGTTGGGACATGGGATATATAAATTTAATAGCCATTGTTTAAATAATTAATTAAAATCCAAAGAGAATAACCATACAATTTCTTTATTCTTATTCTCAGAGAGAAAAAATGTTCTCATTAAAGCTCTGTGCATCTCAAAAAAAGGTTGTGCCCAAAGCTAATAAGGAAGAACATATGTATATGTAATACTTCTGTATTCCAACTCTGAAATCGAAGAGAGACAGCCATAACAACATAAGATGTTGCTGTTTGTGTTAGTATATTTGAATATATGAAAATTACTACACAAAAAATAAAAAGTCAAACCGTCACAGTGGCGGTTGTTATGAAAACGTTTGCCCCAAACATATAAGAAAATAAATCATATTTGTTTTTCCTAAATCACAGGTACGCAGCATTATAAAACAATTATAAGAACGCCTGAAATATGATTAAATTTAAACAAACAAAATTTTAATCAAAACATTCAAACAACAAAAATTTCAAATAAAATTATTGACAATGGAAGCACCGCTACTGAGTTTTTTTATTTTGAAATTTAATTTCCTCTATATATTTTCTCACTCATATAACAATATATCAGCACTCCAATGTTGACGAATATATGAGATAGAACAATATGTCAAAATCGCTGTGAGACAAAAGCTCTATTTTCAAACTTTTTTTGAGCATCATATATAAAAGTCAACAACCCAGCGGGAAAATGAGAATTGATTAAAAAAAAAAATCTTAAATGGAATAGATTCTTTTGCTTACATTTTAGAACGTATTCCAAAGAATATATAAATTAAAGCAAAACCTATGAATTGGAATATATCAACCAAAAGTTTATATCAACCAATATATCAACGAATATATCAACCAAACAAATTTTGGTATAAGTGAGAAAAGCATCAGTCTGTTTTGATTTGTTTTCTCATTTCCGAAAATGAATACTTTTTATTTAAAAGAATGCATTTAAAAAGTGAATAATAGAATCGATTTCTGTAGCTATTCATATGGAAGCGAGAAAAAAATGTACTACTATTTGTAGGACATCAGCGTCCCACCGGCAAAATGAAAATGGATTCTAAAAACAAAAATCGTAAATAGAATGAATTCTTTTGCTTACCTTTTAGAATGTATTCCAAAGAACATATACATTTAAAGCCAAATCTTACTGATTCGTTTTTATTCCAGCCATAATCGTTTACGACCCATATAATTATTTCTACTATAGAAAATGTTTTTAGATTCCTTGCTTGCTTTTTTGATAAGTGAAAAACGAACTGATTCTAAAACAAATTTTGGTATAAGTGAGAAAAGCATCAGTCTGTTTTGATTTGTTTTCTTATATCCGAAAATTAATACTTTTTATTTAAAATAACCATATATGTAATACTTCTATATTGGCAGAACAATCAAGGTACATTCGCCAACATTAGAACGCCAACACCAAACGAATGTACCCGAAATTGTGGCGTCCGTGGCGTAGTTGGTTAAAAGTGCGTGGGCTCTATGTCAGCGAACCTGGAGACCCGGGTTCTAATCCCAGCAGCGACAAAAAACTATTTGAATTAAAATGATTTCTCTGTACGGCCGCCACTTCTCTGCAGACAATGGCAAACCTCAGAGAGTAATCAAAATGCCATGTAAAGCTTCTTGAGAATAAGAACATTTCGTTCATCGCCGATTGGATTCGACGTTAAACCTGTAGGTCCGGTTCTCGGTCAATTGTGTAAAAACTTAATAACACGCACAACATTATTGATCATAAGAAGCTAGGCCAAAGTCCTTTCAATGGCTGAAATTACCAGTTTTTTTTTTTGTTTTTTTTATGTACTCGAAATTTAATTTTATAACAAAAAAAAATCTAAAAAAAATCACAATCTATTTAAAAAGTGAATAAAAAATCGATTTCTGTAGCGATTCCACTTGAAGCGAGAAAAGAATGTACTATTCTTTGTAGGACATCAGCATGCTAAAAATAATCAATTCTAGAATCTATACTGGAGAAGAGAATTGATTCTTTTTTTATATAAAATTTCTTCTTTTTTTCCTGATGGGGTGTTAAAAAAAATCAATTGTAGAATCTATATTGGAGAAGAGAATTGATTATTTTTACCCGGTGGGAAGGTCCACAAATAAGAAAGAAAAAGACAGCAACATGTATTGAGTGCGGTACCAATGCTGCCACCTTTTTGAATGTAAAAATACTGCCACATTATAAAAGCATCGACAAAAATTCCGTGTCGATGTTTTGTTGAAATGTTTTGATGAAATTTATCAGCTTAAACGAAAGATATATTTAATTTTAAAATAACAATTCTCTGAGGCCGTGATATATTTTTCTTACCTCAGAGCTGATATTTTTACGTATAAACGAGATTTTTATATATAGGGTATTCACAGATCCCTTCTAAAGTAAATATATAAATACTATTTTTAAAATGATACTTCAATCAAATTGTGAGCACCCCTACACGTAGTTCATTCTAAAATTGACACAAACGCCTTTTGAAAAGAGAAGCTTTCTTTAATTTATTGATTTTTCAATAAAATAAAAATAACAAGAGAAGCCTTGATTTATTGATTTTTCAATAAAATAAAAATACCTTTCAGAACTGCCAGTTTACTACGAAAAATAAACATGTTTGAAAGCAAGGCAATTTTACCAGTTTGTGTTATCTCTTTTTTACATGCAAAACAAAATCAAAAATAGTTACCACATGGCAAAATGTTTTAGAGTTAACATACGGCGAAGTTAACACACCTGATAAAACAAAACTGTGAGTACCCCAATAGTCACAGTGCTAGGAAAAGTTAACCAATGCATTAAAAAAAAAATTATCAGGAAGATACAGAAAGTTTTTTCCTTTAGTTATATTTTTAATACTTTAGTTAGCTGGTTACTTTATTCGGATGGAACTACTAAGTCGCTTCAACACAAATATACAACTTTACCGAAATTCAAACGGCTGTATTCATAAAAAACTATAAGCCTCTTACAAAGCCTTCATAGGAAAAAAATCGAAAAAAAATTGAAAAAAATTGTTCATGTTGAACGTTTCGACAGCTTTCAAAATCTCTTTTAAATGCTTGATAAATACGAGAATTTTAAAAATGGTTGAAACCTTCAATAAACCCTCGATAAAGCATTTAAAAAATTTAATTGTTCTCATCTGAGCACAACAAATATTGTCAAAAATGTATCAAATTATTTCAAAATGTATCAAAAACAAACAAAATGTCAAAAAGTGTTTGAAAATGTTTGTTTATAAATTAGAGGATTTTTAAAAATGGTTGAAATTTTTAATTTTTTTTTTGTTTTTAATGCTTATAACACACCTTTCGTAAAGCAGTTTTTAAATTATTTGCTATCATTTGAGCACAAATATTGTCAAAAATAATTAAAATTATTCAAAATATTTCAAACATTTGGGAAATATGTCAAGAAAATTCAAAATATATAAAAAATTTCCAAAAAAATAAAATAAAAACAAGAAAATTTGTCAAAGATTTCAAAATATTTATAAAAAAAACTAGCTGGTACCCGACGCGTTGCTGTCGTAGCGGAAATAATTTCTATCTCTATCTGAATCTCAAACTCAGTCTCAATCTCAATCTCAATCTCAATCTCAATCTCAACCTCAACCTCAACCTCAATTTCAATCTCTATCTCTATTTCTATCTCTATCTCTATCTCTATCTCTATCTCTATCTCTATCTCTATCTCTATCTCTATCTCTATCTCTATCTCTATCTCTATCTCTATCTCTATCTCTATCTCTATCTCTATCTCTATCTCTATCTCTATCTCTATCTCTATCTCTATCTCTATCTCTATCTCTATCTCTATCTCTATCTCTATCTCTATCTCTATCTTATCTCTATCTCTATCTCTATCTCTATCTCTATCTCTATCTCTATCTCTATCTCTATCTCTATCTCTATCTCTATCTCTATCGCTATCTCTATCTCTATCTCTATCTCTATCTCTATCTCTATTTCTATCTCTATCTCTATCTCTATCTCTATTTCTATCTCTATCTCTATCTCTATCTCTATCTCTATCTCTATCTCTATCTCTATCTCTATCTCTATCGCTATCTCTATCTCTATCTCTATCTCTATCTCTATCTCTATCTCTATCTCTATCTCTATCTCTATCTCTATCTCTATCTCTATCTCTATCTCTATCTCTATCTCTATCTCTATCTCTATCTCTATCTCTATCTCTATCTCTATCTCTATCTCTATTTCTATCTCTATCTCTATCTCTATCTCTATCTCTATCTCTATCTCTATCTCTATCTCTATCTCTATCTCTATCTCTTTCTCTATCTCTATCTCTATCTCTATCTCTATCTCTATCTCTATCTCTATCTCTATCTCTATCTCTATCTCTATCTCTATCTCTATCTCTATCTCTATCTCTATCTCTATCTCTATCTCTATCTCTATCTCTATCTCTATCTCTATCTCTATCTCTATCTCTATCTCTATCTCTATCTCTATCTCTATCTCTATCTCTATCTCTATCTCTATCTCTATCTCTATCTCTATCTGTATCTCTATCTCTAACTGGAAAGACTCGTGGAAATTGATAACCAAATTTCGAGGCTGTGCTACTTACAATTCCAAAGTTATTCGATATCGCAAGTTTGGCTTGTATGGGCGGAGCCACACCTCCTTGTTCAATGACGTCTCAGTTTTCTAGTAGAAGAATATCACCCAATATTAATTCCATACTGAATTTTGTTGTTAAACGACATTTAGTTCCAAAGCTATCTGATATCAAAAATTTAAAGTGTATGGGCGGAGCCACACCCCTTTTTTCAAAACCCATCCCAGTTTTATAGTAGATATATCACCAAGTGGCAACTCCATACTGAATTTCATTATTATACGGCATTTAATTCCAAAGCTATTCGATATCATAAATTTTAATTGTATGGGCGGTGCCACACCCCTTTGGCCTATACTGGCTGAATTTTGCAAGTCGAAAGACACGACTAAATAGAACGTTCTAACCGAGTTTCATTAATGTGTGACTTATAGCTTGAAAGTTATACTGAAAATTTGGCTGAAAAATTGCCACGCCCCACATTCAACGCCCATAAAATTTTACGTGTGGAACGGCTCTTGTAAATTGAGATAGAACACCGAATTCCGATACTATGCGACCTATAACTTCAGAGCTATTCGCTACCGTAGATTTGGGTTGTATGGGAGGTGCCACGCCCCCTTATTTTAAGGGGATGAAAAATAGATGTTGTCCGACTCTCCCCCCTGACTAATATCCTCGCTTAGGATCACGAAAATCGGTCGAGCCGTTTCGGAGGAGTTCGATTACGTACACCGTGACAGAAGAATTTTATATATTAGATATAAATAATAAAATGACAATTATTTCAGTGCAGATGGCTTAGAAATACTATTGATTTTTAAATATCAAATTCTTGACGAAATTGCGACAAATAAATAACAAGTCACTGAATTTATCTAATACACAAACCATTATTTACACTCTTCCCACTTCAATATGAATGCGGCTGTTAAATTTTAAGATTTAAAGTTTTTAATGATATTTAATATTTTTATCGCCGGCGAAGCAGCGGGTATTTGCTAGTAATACATAAAATACAAAGCATATGAAAATTAATACAAAATTTGAAGGAGTTAAATTTTGATTTACTTATAGAATCAAAAAAAATTATATGTAGCAATATGATTATTTAATTACAAATCAAAAGAATATGTTACGACCATACTTGAATTTTCTTCAATGCATGCATAAAGTATTAAAAACTTATAATGAAAGTGACAAACATTTTCTCAAAATTTTGTGCTCCAGATTAACACCCCCGTATAACGTATTCTACGTTAATACAAAATTTTACATCAATATAAGTACTTGCAATAACCTTTTAAATTTTCTATTAAAGAGTGTCTTTGTATTGACAATGCTAGAGCAGTTTAATTATAGTTCAATTAAATTTAATACTTTGTGATTTTCTTTTTATATAAAGTTTTTGTGTTGAACGTTGAAATTTTGTATACAACTTATTTTAAAGAATATTTTTATTAAATCAATATAAAAAATAAAAACAATATCATCACGCCACCAAAGCGACGATTAGTATTGCGCAAATCTATCAATGTTCGATCGAGAGCTTCTAATGATCATTTTTGCGTCATCGTGCATTCATCCCATATGATCAATTTACAATTTTTCAACACTTTTGCCATGGCTGATTGCTTTGAAATATTGCAAACAGGATTTTCGTTCAGTTTGAGTTTCCGAAGTAAAAGCACGTGGATATCGTTTTGTGCATTTATTGTCTGACATACAAACCGAAGTGGGATTGTGTTATCCACAGGGTCCGTGGAGCATATTGGTCGTCACCACTTCGTGCAACTCTGGATCTATCTCAGGATCAGGAATTTCGGCGGAAATTATGTCATCAATTTGGTTTGGTGTAATTTTGTCCACCATCCAAAGGAGAATGTGTGCGTGAGGCAAGCCTCTTTTCTGCCACTCAAATGAATACAGCCAGCATCGAACAGTACCGTATACACGTTTTTTCGCAATGAGTCCATCAAACATCTGAGTTTTTGTTTGAACACTCGTGCTATAACGTCATGACGATCGCTTGGTGATTGACCGGGATGCAATAACTGCGTAATCTCTGGCCATTTCGGATTGCAAGTTACCGTCACAAACAAATCCGGCCGTCCATAATTGCGCACGTAAGTCATCACGTCCTGGGAGTACTCGTGCATGTGTCTCGGACTACGAATGTATGTCGATGGCAGAATTGTTAGTCGACCAACATCTGTAATATCTGCGTCGCTATTGACCGCATCTCGCAAGTGAATATGTTTTTCAGATCGCAACTTAGCCTGATTAAATCGAATGTAATTGAGTCACTCTGTCTCAACCTTCACTTACATATCAATTGCATATTGTTGAAACAATCTCAGCAGGTGTTTGTCAATGTTCTGGCGAATCATCATTCGATAAGCGTAATAGTTCATTGAACTGACCTTTTTATTTGTATCGACCCCTAAAAATGTTCAATTTACGAAGTGACAATCAAAAGTGATTTTTTTTACTAACCATAAGCCGGATTTATCATATTGTATCTCAAGTGATATCCGTCTTCACCACGGCAGAACATAAGCGGATACTGCAGTGCGTCATACGATCGATGTATCTCACTTATTGGCTCTAGTGCGTTTCCAGTTCGGCGCTTAATGACTATCATGAGTTCTTGTTGGTCGTTTGTCAGCTTTAATGACAATGCTGTGGTTATTGGATGGCATCTGTTCCAACGAAGTTCTTGCTCATTGTAAGCTTCGATGATATCTTCTGACCGTCGCGCACGATTTTCAATCATTCTGATTCGAGCTGATTCCCTTTCAATAGCATGTTCCTCTTCCGTTCGACTTTCTGCTTTATTTCGGCATCGCGTTGCATTCTGAGAACGCCGAACGATGTTACTATGACCTCTTCTTCGCATTGTAACACATATTGAACTGTAACTGATCATCGATTTGTATAAACTGCACATAAAGTTTTTACTAATCAATAACTTACCTTTGAAATAGCCAAAATAAAGAAATCAAACGAGAGAAAAAGATGAAATTTAAATTTGGAAATCTACTGGAACAACAAAATAAATCGATTACTAATCTATTCCGATGGAAATGAGGTTAGGTGAACAAAAACAATGCACTCACTTTTTTGCGATCAAAATATCAATAATATCACTCAAAAAGTAATAATCTACAGATTGGCAATGATATATTTCGTAACTGTAAGCTATTTCACTCGAAAAATTAACATTAAAATATCGGAAAATTATTCAAGCGTGACCGCACAACTGAAATTATCAAATTAGAAAGAAAAAACAATATGCTGAATTGTCAAACGGAATGACCGCCTACTGCGTCACCTGTTGAACTGTAATTGAAATCAAAATTGCTGTTCTCTATTTACACGGTATAAAATTTTCCAAGTGGACTTTTTTATTTCTATAGTTATTCTGTCGAAAATTGAGTTTATTTGGGCGAAGCCATGCCACGTTTTCAATGCCAGTGGCAATTTTCCAGTAGAAATACCTGACCAATAAGTAACTTCATACTTCCAAGGCTATTAGATATAAAAAATTTAAAATGTATTGGCGGAGCCATACCACCTTTTCCAAATCCTGTCCCAGTTTTCCAGTAGAAGGATATCACCAAGTGACAACTCCATACTAAATTACATTGTTATGCTTAATTTAAATCGAAATATATTCGATATCCAAAATTTGGTTGCATGGGCGGATCCACACCCTCTTGTGCAATGCTTGCTCAATTTTGCTAGTCGAAGGATGCGACTCAATAGTACGCTCCTACCAAGTTTAATTGATGTGTGACTTATAGCTTGAAAGTTATACCGAAAATTTGGTCTGCTGAAAAAGTGCCACGCCCCACATCCAACGTCTATAAAATTTTACCTGTGAAACGGCTCTTGTAAATTGAGGTAGAACACCGAATTCCGATGCTATGCGACCTATAACTTCAGAGCTATTCGCTACCGTAGATTTGGGTTGTATGGGAGGTGCCACGCTCCCTTGTCCCATGTTCCGTGAATTTTTTCCAAAACCTTCGCGGAACAATTACGAACAAACTCACAGAAGGCAGTACCCAATTTTTATCGAACATTCGCGATCGATAACAAAGGGTGCCAATCGAATTTCAATTATTGATTAAATGAAACACTCTAATATCCCTCATTTACACGGAATGTAAGGAGGTTGAGAGAATCACATGTCAGATCAATTCAATGCTTTTTGATAGACAACGTTAGCAAAAGTAAACAAAGATGAAGGCTTTCCAACATGCTACATGTCATAACTATATTGTTACCCATGTTAGAAGTTTGGGAATTCAAGATTAATAGGTAGTTATAGACATATAGTTATATAGGGTTTTTTTTTGGGGTTTGTTTTTCGAATAGAGATAAAACTGGCATTTTGTGGTCAAATCTGGCAACTCTTATGTCATTTATGTTCAGTTTGGTTTGCCATTTCATCATGAACAGGTTGACAAAAGAACAACGCTTGCAAATGGGCCGAAAATGAGATTGATCTCGATGCTGATTTTCATCGCAAAATTTTGTTCAGTGATGAGGCTCATTTTTGGTTGAATGGCTACGTCAACAAGCAAAATTGCCGCATTTGGAGTGAAGAGAATCCACATGAGATCCTTGAGACGCTATTACATCTACAAAAACTGGCTGTTTGGTGTGCTCTATGGGCTGGTGGAGTCATTGGGCCATACTTCTTCCGAAATAGTGCTGGAGAGTCAGTTACCGTTAATGGAGACCGGTATAGAGAAATGATAACCGACTATTTTGTTCCCGAATTGGATGGCATGAATGTGGATGAGTTGTGGTTCCAAGAAGACGGCGCTACATGCCACACAGCGCACGTCACAATCGATTTATTGAAGGAAACATTCGATGAGCGCATAATTTCGCGGAATGGACCTGTCAATTGGCCACCAAGATCGTGTGATTTGACACCATTGGATTATTTTCTTTGGGGATATGTGAAGTCGCTCGTCTACGCCAACAAACCAGAAACGTTAGGGGACTTGGAGGCCAACATTCGTGGCGTTATTGCCGACATACGGCCCCATATGCTCGAAAAAGTGGTTGAAAATTGCACCTGTAGAATTGGCTTTATTAGAGTCAGCCGCGGCGGCCACATGCCCGAAATCATATTTAAACATTAATGGCATAAAATTATCCTTCCAATAAAGCCAAATTGATGGACATTAAAACGATTTTCTTGTGTTTTATTTCAATTCGAAAAACAAACCCCTAAAAAAAACACCCTATACCTACATTGTTAACAAATAATTTAAGACATACCTTATTTTGCACTAAAATTTATTTGCGCAACATTAATATTATCTATATCTATATCTATCTATACTATTATATAAAAGAAGACTCACGTATGTTCGGCTGCGAAAAGCTTGAGAATGGCAGGCGCTATTTCAAAAATTCTTTTTCTCTAGGATAGCTATGGTGCCCAGTTGGGACATGGGATACATAAATTTAATAACCATTGTTTAAATAATTAATTAAAATTCAAAGAGAATAAACATACAATTTCTTTATTCTTATTCTCAGAGAGAAAAAATTTTCTCATTAAAGCTCTGTGCATCTCAAAAAAGGTTGTGCCCAAAGCTAATAAGGTAGAACATATGTATATGTAAAACTTCTGTATTCCAACTCTGAAATCGAAGAGAGACAGCCATAACAACATAAGATGTTGCTGTTTGTGTTAGTATATTTGAATATATGAAAATTACTACACAAAAAGTAAATAGTCAAACCGTCACAGGGGCGGTTGTTATGAAAACGTTTGCCCCAAACATATAAGAAAACAAATCATTTTGTTTTTCCTAAATCACAGGTACGCACAATTATAAAACAATTATAATAACGCCTGAAATATGATTTAATTTAAACAAACAAAATTTTAATCAAAACATTCAAACAACAAAAATTTCAAATAAAATTATTGACAATGGAAGCACCGCTCCTGAGTTTTTTTATTTTGAAATTTAATTTCCTCTATATATTTTCTCGCTCATATAACAATATATCAGCACTCCAATGTTGACGAATATATGAGATAGAGCAATATGTCAAAATCGCTGTGAGACAAAAGCTCTATTTTCAAACTTTTTTTGAGCATCATATATAAAAGTCAACAACCCAGCGGGAAAATGAGAATTGATTAAAGAAAAAAAATCTTAAATGGAATAGATTCTTTTGCTTACATTTTGGAACGTATTCCAAAGAATATATAAATTAAAGCAAAACCTATGAATTGGAATATATCAACCAAAAGTTTATATCAACCAATATATCAACGAATATATCAACCAAACAAATTTTGGTATAAGTGAGAAAAGCATCAGTCTGTTTTGATTTGTTTTCTCATTTCCGAAAATTAAAACTTTTTATTTAAAAGAATGCATTTAAAAAGTGAATAATAGAATCGATTTCTGTAGCTATTCATATGGAAGCGAGAAAAGAATGTACTACTATTTGTAGGACATCAGCGTCCCACCGGCAAAATGAAAATGGATTCTAAACACAAAAATCGTAAATAGAATGAATTCTTTTGCTTACCTTTTAGAATGTATTCCAAAGAACATATACATTTAAAGCCAAATCTTACTGATTCGTTTTTATTCCAGCCATAATCGTTTACGACCCATATAATTATTTCTACTATAGAAAATGTTTTTAGATTCCTTGCTTGCTTTTTTGATAAGTGAAAAACGAACTGATTCTAAAACAAATTTTGGTATAAGTGAGAAAAGCATCAGTCTGTTTTGATTTGTTTTCTTATATCCGAAAATTAATACTTTTTATTTAAAATAACCATATATGTAATACTTCAATATTGGCAGAACACTCAAGGTACATTCGCCAACATTAGAACGCCAACACCAAACGAATGTACCCGAAATTGTGACGTCCGTGGCGTAGTTGGTTAAAAGTGCGTGGGCTCTATGTCAGCGAACCTGGAGACCCGGGTTCTAACCCCAGCAGCGACAAAAAATTATTTGAATTAAAATGATTTCTCTGTACGGCCGCCACTTCTCTGCAGACAATGGCAAACCTCAGAGAGTAATCAAAATGCCATGTAAAGCTTCTTGAGACCAAGAACATTTCGTTCATCGCCGTTTGGATTCGACGTTAAGCCTGTAGGTCCGGTACGCGGTCAATTGTGTACAAACTTAATAACACGCACAACATAATTGATCATAAGAAGCTAGGCCAAAGTCCTTTCAATGGCTGAAATTACCAGTTTTTTTTTTTGTTTTTTTTATGTACTCGAAATTTAATTTTATAACAAAAAAAAAAAATCTAAAAAAATAACAATCTATTTAAAAAGTGAATAAAAAATCGATTTCTGTAGCGATTCCACTTGAAGCGAGAAAAGAATGTACTATTCTTTGTAGGACATCAGCATGCTAAAAATAATCAATTCTAGAATCTATACTGGAGAAGAGAATTGATTCTTTTTTTATATAAAATTTCTTCTTTTTTTCCCGATGGGGTGTTAAAAAAAATCAATTGTAGAATCTATATTGGAGAAGAGAATTGATTATTTTTACCCGGTGGGAGGGTCCACAAATAAGAAAAAAAAGACAGCAACATGTATTGAGTGCGGTACCAATGCTGCCACCTTTTTGAATGTAAAAATACTGCCACATTATAAAAGCATCGACAAAAATTCCGTGTCGATGTTTTGTTGAAATGTTTTGATGAAATTTATCAGCTTAAACGAAAGATATATTTAATTTTAAAATAACAATTCTCTAAGGCCGTCATATATTTTTCTTACCTCAGAGCTGATATTTTTACGTATAAACGAGATTTTTATATATAGGGTATTCACAGATCCCTTCTAAAGTAAATATATAAATACTAACTTTAAAATGATACTTCAATCAAATTGTGAGCACCCCTACACGTAGTTCATTCTAAAATTGACACAAACGCCTTTTGAAAAGAGAAGCTTTCTTTAATTTATTGATTTTTCAATAAAATAAAAATAACAAGAGAAGCCTTGATTTATTGATTTTTCAATAAAATAAAAATACCTTTCAGAACTGCCAGTTTACTACGAAAAATAAACATGTTTGAAAGCAAGGCAATTTTACCAGTTTGTGTTATCTCTTTTTTACATGCAAAACAAAATCAAAAATAGTTACCACATGGCAAAATGTTTTAGAGTTAACATACGGCGAAGTTAACACACCTGATAAAACAAAACTGTGAGTACCCCAATAGTCACAGTGCTAGGAAAAGTTAACCAATGCATTAAAAAAAAATTATCAGGAAGATACAGAAAGTTTTTTCCTTTAGTTATATTTTTAATACTTTAGTTAGCTGGTTACTTTATTCGGATGGAACTACTAAGTCGCTTCAACACAAATATACAACTTTACCGAAATTCAAACGGCTGTATTCATAAAAAACTATAAGCCTCTTACAAAGCCTTCATAAGAAAAAAATCGAAAAAAAATTGAAAAAAATTGTTCATGTTGAACGTTTCGACAGCTTTCAAAATCTCTTTTAAATGCTTGATAAATACGAGAATTTTAAAAATGGTTGAAACCTTCAATAAACCCTCGATAAAGCATTTAAAAAATTTAATTGTTCTCATCTGAGCACAACAAATATTGTCAAAAATGTATCAAATTATTTCAAAATGTATCAAAAACAAACAAAATGTCAAAAAGTGTTTGAAAATGTTTGTTTATAAATTAGAGGATTTTTAAAAATGGTTGTAATTTTGAATTTTTTTGTTTTTAATGCTTATAACACACCTTTCGTAAAGCAGTTTTTAAATTATTTGCTATCATTTGAGCACAAATATTGTCAAAAATAATTAAAATTATTCAAAATATTTCAAACATTTGGAAAATATGTCAAGAAAATTCAAAATATATAAAAAATTTCCAAAAAAATAAAATAAAAACAAGAAAATTTGTCAAAGATTTCAAAATATTTATAAAAAAAACTAGCTGGTACCCGACGCGTTGCTGTCGTAGCGGAAATAATTTCTATCTCTATCTGAATCTCAAACTCAGTCTCAATCTCAATCTCAATCTCAATCTCAATCTCAATCTCAACCTCAACCTCAACCTCAATTTCTATCTCTATTTCTATCTCTATCTCTATCTCTATCTCTATCTCTATCTCTATCTCTATCTCTATCTCTATCTCTATCTCTATCTCTATCTCTATCTCTATCTCTATCTCTATCTCTATCTCTATCTCTATCTCTATCTCTATCTCTATCTCTATCTCTATCTCTATCTCTATCTCTATCTCTATCTCTATCTCTATCTCTATTTCTATCTCTATCTCTATCTCTATCTCTATATCTATCTCTATCTCTATCTGTATCTCTATCGCTATCTCTATCTCTATCTCTATCTCTATCTCTATCTCTATCTCTATCTCTATCTCTATCTCTATCTCTATCTCTATCTCTATCTCTATCTCTATCTCTATCTCTATCTCTATCTCTATCTCTATCTCTATCTCTATTTCTATCTCTATCTCTATCTGTATATCTATGTCTATCTCTATCTCTATCTCTATCTCTATCTCTATCTCTATCTCTATCTCTATCTCTATCTCTATCTCTATCTCTATCTCTATCTCTATCTCTATCTCTATCTCTATCTCTATCTCTATCTCTTTCTCTATCTCTATCTCTATTTCTATCTCTATCTCTATCTCTATCTCTATCTCTATCTCTATCTCTATCTCTATCTCTATCTCTATCTCTATCTCTATCTCTATCTCTATCTCTATCTCTATCTCTATCTCTATCTCTATCTCTATCTCTATCTCTATCTCTATCTCTATCTCTATCTCTATCTCTATCTCTATCTCTATCTCTATCTCTATCTCTATCTCTATCTCTATCTCTATCTCTATCTCTATCTCTATCTCTATCTCTATCTCTATCTCTATCTCTATCTCTATCTCTATCTCTATCTCTATCTCTATCTCTATCTCTATCTCTATCTCTATCTCTATCTCTATCTCTATCTCTATCTCTATCTCTATCTGTATCTCTATCTCTAACTGGAAAGACTCGTGGAAATTGATAACCAAATTTCGAGGCTGTGCTACTTACAATTCCAAAGTTATTCGATATCGCAAGTTTGGCTTGTATGGGCGGAGCCACACCTCCTTGTTCAATGACGTCTCAGTTTTCTAGTAGAAGAATATCACCCAATATTAATTCCATACTGAATTTTGTTGTTAAACGACATTTAGTTCCAAAGCTATCTGATATCAAAAATTTAAAGTGTATGGGCGGAGCCACACCCCTTTTTTCAAAACCCATCCCAGTTTTATAGTAGATATATCACCAAGTGGCAACTCCATACTGAATTTCATTATTATACGGCATTTAATTCCAAAGCTATTCGATATCATAAATTTTAATTGTATGGGCGGTGCCACACCCCTTTGGCCTATACTGGCTCAATTTTGCAAGTCGAAAGACACGACTAAATAGAACGTTCTAACCGAGTTTCATTAATGTGTGACTTATAGCTTGAAAGTTATACTGAAAATTTGGCTGAAAAATTGCCACGCCCCACATTCAACGCCCATAAAATTTTACGTGTGGAACGGCTCTTGTAAATTGAGATAGAACACCGAATTCCGATACTATGCGACCTATAACTTCAGAGCTATTCGCTACCGTAGATTTGGGTTGTATGGGAGGTGCCACGCCCCCTTATTTTAGGGGGATGAAAAATAGATGTTGTCCGACTCTCCCCCCTGACTAATATCCTCGCTTAGGATCACGAAAATCGGTCGAGCCGTTTCGGAGGAGTTCGATTACGTACACCGTGACAGAAGAATTTTATATATCTATATCTATCTATATATATAAAAATGAAACGGTCCATCTGTGTAATGGCATCACGTCAGAACGGCTGGAGCGATTTGGATGATTTTTTTTTTATTCGATTCTAAATTTTCACGAGATGGTTTATATGGAAAAAAAAATTAATTGGACAAAGGGGCGTGCTACCTCCCATACAAATCGCAGGTTAAAAATCCACTATTTCTCCGATATTTCTGCTCCTATTACAGGTATTTGAACAAAATTTGGTACATCCGTTTAATGTTTGCGTTCCAAGCTTTACTCCAAATATGGGCGGGATTGGACAAAGGGGCGTGGTACCTCCCATACAAATTACAAATTCAAAATCCACTATTTATCCTACTGTTGTTGGTATCGGAATACAATTTAATATGAACGGTTTAGTGTATAGTTTCTAAGTTCAACTACAAATATGGACGCAATTGGACAAATGGACGTGGTACCTCCCATACAAATTACGAATTTAAATTCCATTATTTCTGCTCCTCTTATACGTATTTGAGCAAAATTTGGTACATCCGTTTAATGTATGCGTTCCAAGCTTTACTCCAAATATGGGCGGGATTGGACAATGGGGCCTGGTACCTCCCATACAAATTACAAATTTACAAATTAATTATTTATTAACCTGTTAACGACATTTTAACAATTTGGTGTGTCCGTTTGGTGTAAATATTCTAAGCTATACTTTAAATATTGGCGGGATCAGACAAAGGCAAGAAATAGCATTAATTTAGCCACAGCTACAAAAGTAGCATACACAAACAAATTTTTTTTTTCCAATATTAAGTTTTTTATTTTTGAATAAAATATACAAACTAAAAAATTAATTTATTAGAAAAAATGATCTTAGTAACTGAATATTTCACTACTGAAATATTCCTAATTTTTAAATGAAAAATAAAACGCACGGGTTTCAAAAAAGGACAAGTTTTCAACTTTATTGACCGACGTCAAAAATCAAAGTAAAGTACAAAAATATAAAAACATAAACAAAGTTTTATATGTTGAGAGCGAGAGGCGCTGCTCACAAAAAGAGAAGCTATATAAAATCAAAACAAAACTTGACGAACACCGCTGTACCGACATACAGGGTGTTTGTTTACTGGCGTAAACATGCCGCCCGCCTTGCAAGGATGCAACTTTGTGTTACCAGGAACCTTGCCCAGATAATACCCAACCAAAAATTGAATTTTGGGCTAGTGGCATGCCAAACCCAGATGGGAAGATCCCAGGCTGCATTACTCGGGCATACACATCGCTCCCAAGCAGAATACGGACCGGCGATGACACGTAGAAGTTGGGATCGGCCAAATTCAAATTTGGGAATCCCTGCCTGATTCGCTCGTCGATGGTCTTATTTGGTGTCACGACCTCCAACCTCCGCTCGACCCTAGCTGTCGTTTCGATGTGGACGCTAGACTCATGTTGACCCCGGATCATCAGAGTGCACACCTCAGTGTCATCAACCACAGATGTCGGCAGCTTCCACTTTAAAACTAAAGCTTTAGCTATTGTCGTCTGCGGGAGACAGGCATCAAGGATAGCGCGCTCCGAGACGAGGCGACCATTTGCCCAGGTCCGCACCATGACAGTGGGGAGCAGTGAGGTGACGCGTTGGAGGGTTCTGGATGTCGGTGGCTCAAGTGGAGATCGCTTCGGGAAGTGGTCCCTAGCCGAAGACGCTTTCGGTGCTTGCGACTGCAATCTCTTTTGAGCGTGTGATGTCGATGGCTCAGGCAGAGATCGCCTCGGGAAGTGGTCCCTAGCCGAAGACGCTTTCGGTGCTTGCGACTGCAATCTCTTTCTAGGGGGGGACCGCTTCGGGAGGTGGTCCCTAGCCGAAGACGCTTGCGGTACTTGCGACGGCGGTCCCTGCAAAGACGTACGTCTTGGCTGGTAGCCCCTAGGCCTTGAGCTGATGGGCTCCTCTTGAGCATGGACGGTTGCCTTCTTGGCTCGAGAATGCCTACCATGGGGCCTCCTGGAGTGAGCTCGACCAGTTCGGACTAGTAGGCGCAAGTGGAGCAAGCTGTGGTGGTCTTCACCACAATGACGACATCTTCCATTGCTCCGACAGTCCCTTCGCATATGAGAGCTCGAGAGGCAGTTGGAGCAGTGAAAGTTTAGTAACACTGTTCGCAACCGCTCCTCGATGTTCATAGCCAGGAACTGCCGGCACGATGGAAGATTATGCTCCGACGAGCACAAGCTACATCTAGCCATTGCGTCATTGCTGGCTCTAACCGTGACCACGCTTGTCACCGAAGCTCGTTGTAGTGCGAGTTTTTCCGCGGGCGACTCTAGCACCGTCTCCGTCTCACTGGCGCCAAACTCGGATTCTGTCTGGAGAATCATCTCCTCCAGAAGATCGCTGACGATGTTGGTGGTGGACATTCTGAAACGAGACAAAAAAAAAACGAAAAAGAAAAACAAGAAAGGCAAGTGGTTCAGAGAATAGTGACTTAGCTACTCAGACGGAAGTGCGACAAGCTTAACTATAGGTCGAGTTATACAACCTCGCTCGGTTCGGACATCGGCAACGCGAACTCTATTATCGCTACCAGTGTAAGTCTTAAATATTCGACCTAATCGCCATTCATTCGCGGGTAAGTTGTCTTCTTTCACGACAACTAAGTCATTTACTTTAAAATCCAATTGAGGGCCTTTCCACTTTACACGCCTATGCATCTCCTTCAAGTATTCATTTTTCCACCTGGTGCAAAAATGCTGATGCATTGCCTTGACCTTCTGCCAACGGTTGACGATCGTCAGAGGCTGATCAATTATTTCTGGTTCCACTAGTGAGAGAAGTGGGCCTCCGACCAAGAAATGGCCTGGAGTCAGAGATTGAAAGTCACCAGGATCTTCGGACATGGCGGTAAGAGGCCTCGAGTTCAGACAAGCTTCGATTCTGTTAAGCAAAGTTGTGAATTCTTCGAAAGTATAGCTCATACTTCCGGCCATTTTCTTAAAATGCGTTTTGAAACTCTTTACACCTGCTTCCCAAAGGCCTCCCATATGGGGAGCACCTGCTGGAATGAAGTGCCATGCAATTTCTTGCTGCATGTACTGAGCTAAAAGAGCATCATGAGATGCCTTCAGAAAATCTTTAAAATCTTTTTTTAGGACTTTGGAAGCGCCAACAAAGTTAGTACCATTGTCAGAATAGACCTTTGCTGGGCAGCCGCGTCTAGCAACAAAGCGAGAGAAAGCTGCTAAAAAGGTGGCAGTTGACAAGTCGCTTGTGGCTTCTAGATGAATTGCCTTCGTAGAGAAACAAACAAATAAGCACACATAGCCCTTACTAATTCGACAAGACCTACCGATGTAGCTTTTTATGTCGAAAGGACCAGCGAAGTCGAGGCCAGTGGAAGAGAATGGACGTGAAATAACGGTTCTGTCTATTGGTAGAGCAGCCATTATTTGAGTTCTCTGTAGCTTTTTATGAACAACACAAGTCTTACAATTGTGCAAGGTTGTCTTTATCAGGTTTTTAGCACGTGGAATCCAGTATTGCATTCGTAACAGACGAAGCACTAACTGGTTTCCTCCATGAAGGGAAATTTCATGAACAAAACGTACCAAAAGGCGTGAAAACTGGCAGTTATATGGCAAGATAATCGGATGCCTTTCATCAAATGACAAAATTGGCGAAGAGGCTAATCGCCCACCAACACGTATTAATTCGTCATTATGCAGAAATGGATTCAGACTTAGAATCGAACTCTTGGCGCTGATAATATTTTTAGTTTCTAAACTATAATATTCATCAGGAAAGTTAGTTTTTTGACATAACAATACGAGTCGTGTTTTTACGTGTTTAATTTCTGCGTTGTCAAGACATGTTGATTGTTTGACAAATGACGCACGAAAACGTGGATGCGTGCGATGAAGAAAACGAAAGACATAAGCTAACACTCTTAGGCCTCTCGAGAGAGAAGAAAAACGCTCTAAAACATCTTCGTATTGAGCAAAGTATGCAAGGTTTACCTTCACAGCTTTACGCTCAAGAGACGTGTCTAAAACTGCAGGTTGAGTTTTTCTTTGCCAAGACGAGCGTTCGAGTGAAAGCCATGATGGCCCATGCCACCAAAGATCGTTATCGATTAGCTCTTGGGGTGTAACGCCACGTGTGGCTAAATCCGCCGGGTTTTCATGTGACTCTACATGAAACCAGTTTCTTACGCCAACCTTGTCTGCTATTTTAGAGACTCTATTCGCTACAAAGGTTGTCCAAGAACAAGGGGGCTTACAAAGCCAGGCAAGTACGATTGTGGAGTCTGACCAGCAATATAATCGATGCCTATCTATTTCTAGGTGTGATAACAGGGTGTCAACCATATCAGCGAGCAGTGTTGCACCGCAAAGTTCAAGACGAGGTAATGAAATCGTCTTGACTGGGGCCACTTTGCTTTTTGCGTAAAGCAGGTGAGTGACAATGCAATCACCTTGCTTAACACGGATATAAACAGCTGCAGCATATGCCTTTTCAGAGGCATCAGAAAAGGCATGAAATTCTATCTCAGAATTGGGTGAATAACTAACATAACGAGGTATGCGAATGTTATTAATGGTTTCATAATCCATCAGAAAAGTTTGCCAAGTTTGAAAACTGTGGGCAGGAACATTTTCATCCCAATCGATTTCATCCAACCAGATACGCTGCATAAGAATTTTAGCTGTTACTACAATAGGTGCCAGCCAACCTGCAGGATCGAAAAGTTGTGCGATGACAGATAGAACCTCGCGTTTGGTGTAGGATGTTTTAATTTCTAACTGTTTGGCAGTGAAATAAAACAAATCGGAAGTGGCATTCCAACGAACACCCAAAGCCTTGGCGCAACTAGCATCTTCTAGCTTTAAAAAGTTTTCTCGCAGAAGATGCTCTGTCGGTAGGTCTGCTAAAAGGCTAGATACATTTGCAGTCCATTTACGCATTGCAAAACCGGCAGAGTCTAGAGCAGCTATAAGCTCATTTCTAGCCTTAATTGCGCTTTCCACGTCATGAGCTCCTGCTAAAGCATCATCGACATAAGTGAAATGCCGCAAAATTTGAGCAGCAAGAGGGTACTGCTGTTGAACATCATCTGCTAATTGCAGTATGGTTCGAATGGCTAGGTATGGTGCGCAGTTTACGCCGAACGTAACAGTTTTTAGCTCATAATCCTGAATCACATCATCAGGAGAGCTTCTGTATAGGATTCGTTGGAAGGCAGAATGCTTTGGATCAACAAGGATCTGGCGGTACATCTGCTGAATATCGCCATTGAAGACATATTTAAAAAATCGCCATTTTAATACCAGAAGCGTCAAGTCAGCTTGAAGAACTGGACCTGCGTGCAGGATATCATTCAAGCTTAAACCGTTAGAAGTTGAGCTTGACGCATTGAAAACTACTCGAACTTTTGTTGTAGTACTCTCTGGCTTCAATACCGCATGATGCGGCAAATAATAGTGAGATGGTGAAATCTCAAACTTAGGAGGCGAGACCCGTTTCATATGATCCGATTTTAGGTAATCCTTCACCACTTCGTCATATTGCAACTTAAATTCTGGATTTTTAATCAATCGAGCTTCACCACGAAGAAATTGCTTCAAAGCGATGCCTCGAGAAAATCCTAAATTTATTTCTGTAGGGTAGCCACTTTTGAATGGCAAAGTGACTATATATCGACCCTTGTCATCACGTCTAGTAGTTTTCTGATAGTTTTCTTCACAAAACTTATCAGACGCCGATATATACTTCTGCTTAGGAAGTTCCTCCAACTCCCAAAAGCGAGCAATCTGTTGATCGATTGCCACTTCACTAAAGTGTGTCAAGCACGTTGTAAAACTTGATATCTCGCTACGAGGAAGGGGCCCAGTAAACATCCAGCCAAACACAGTTTCTTGAGCCAAAAGTGATCCCAGAATATTCCTCTTAATGCCATCAAGAATTATGGCAGGGTACAAATCGCCACCGATAAGTACATCTATTGGACCGCTTCTAAAGAAGTGTGGGTCAGCCAACTGCAAATTGGGCAAACTTTCACACAAAGAAGGATCAACGGAACATGATGGCAGGTTTCCAGTTAAGCGTGACAGCACAAAGGCTGTAGCTTCTATTTGGAATTGCCTGTTTTTAGGAGAACTAATGATCAAGTCGCAAGCTTTTGTGACTTGCGCCGACACTGCGTTATTTAAACCCGACACTTGAGCATTCACAGATCTCGTGGGTAATTTAAGAAGCTTCTGCAATTTTTCAGATACAAACGTACCTTCAGAGCCAGAGTCAATAAGAGCTCTGGTTGTATACGCTGATCCTAGATGGCATATGGTCACCATTGCAGTACCAAGCAATACGTGTTTGGTACTAGAAGCAAAACAAGACTGAATGTCGTCGATAGTGGACTGTAGTTGTGTAGCGTGAGATTGTGAGCTATTGCTGGAAGGGTTCGGGCGCGAATTCGGCCTACTCGAGTCGACACTCGAAGCAGGAGAAGGCAATGGATTTGAATCGCGATGCAAAAGAGTGTTGTGACGCTGCTTGCACGTCATACACGTGTATTGACTTTTGCAATCGTTTGCTAAATGGGCGTTCGATAAGCAATTGATACACAAGTTATTTTTGCGAACAATTGTTAGCCGCTCCTTCGCATTCATTTTCAGAAAGCGTGGGCAAGAACGTAATGGGTGCTGCTCTGTAGAACAGAGCTTGCAATTTGTAGGGTTAATTTTTACTTGGTAATTATTAACCCTTTTACCAGATGAATTGCTCTGGTTTAGTCTGGAGTTGGAGGAAGAGGGCAATGAATTCGACTTTGGTACCGTGCCGGTTGAGCTGCGAATGTCGGACACAGTTTCGAGTGTTTGAAACCGATTTGTCAAAAAATTATCGAGGTCGGTCCACTTTGGAATCTGATTTTTATTCCGGCAATCGCGTAGAGCAAAGGTACACAAAAATTGCATCCCAATTAGAAATATCAATGTTGTGCATTTTAAGTGCAAAAATACAACCATTGATATCTCTTTGAAGCTTTTTGAGATCTGTGCCAGATTCTTTTGGCACATGTGGCAAATTAAACATTATTTTAAGCTGGCTGTTGACCAAGATACGTTTGTTTTCATATCGGTCCGACAAATTTTGCCATGCTTGCGCAAAACCCTCATTGGTTAAGGGAGATTGCCTAACAATCTCTTTCGCTTCACCACGAGTTTTATTATTCAGGTGGAACAGTTTTTCCACTGAAGTAAGCCGCGAGTTTGTGATATAGATGGCCGTAAACATGTCCCTAAAGGACGGCCATGAGAGGTAATCACCACTGAAAACCTCAGTATCGCATGGCGGCACAGGCATACTGTGACCCATTGCTGGCGCAGGCTCTGGAGCAGCTGATTGCTTTGGAGTCTTCTGTTGAGAGAGCTCAGATATTTTTGCTGCTACCCGAAGATATGATTGGTAGCAGTTTTTATATTTCTTTTTTATGGGCTCAATATCTGAGTCCTCATCAGAAGCCATCTTCTCCATGCAAGTATCGTATGCTGCTTTAACCTTTCTCCACTGGGCTTTAAGCTCATCACTCTCAGCTTCCAGGGAGAAAACGTCATGAGTTTCAACAAGATTAAAATCTGTTTCGAACTCAACTAGCGCTTCGCACAGACGAATAAAAGTCTTTAATTGCGACATATTTAGTTTATTTGTGTTTCTCGTAAACACTTTGTCGAACTAAAAACGACGAGAAAGAAGAAAAAAAGGAAAAAAAAAGTTTTGTTAAAAAAAAAAAAAAAAAAATTTGATAAAAAACAATATATATTAAAACAATATATATTAAAGCAATATAAAATAAATTTTTTTTTTTTTTTTTTTTATTGTGCACAAAACAAATTAAGAACAATTTTATAAATTATAACAGAAAATTTAAAATTTAAAAAAAAAAAAAATTTTTTTTTGTTGTGTTTGTCCCACTGTGCAGCTTATATGCCCTCTCCTGTATTTTTCTAAGTCTTTTTGCGCTTTCGAAATGACTTAGAAAAATTTTCGCAAATATATTTTTTTGACCGAAAAATTTGTGTCTTCGTCCCACTGTACCACTTGTGCACTCTCTTACTACTAAGGCGTGCACTCAGTCACAGACAGTAAAGAGCACGACTGCGAGCGCGGCAAGTTCGATTGCAGGCTCAGCTGCGGACAAAGCACAAAACGAGTGCAAAAAAAAATGCGTGGGCGAGAGCGTAGAAAACAGATAAGCATCAAATGGGGGTGACTTCTGCAAGCACAAGCCGCGCTTTTGGCTTTGAACGATGCGTATATCGCACAAAGCGTAAAAGAAAAAATACTTCGCTCGCACTGCAGATGACTACAATTTGTTGTTGTAGCTGCCTTAAACAAAGAGTCCAAATGGGAGCTCAGAAAATGTTTTTGGCAAAGTCACAAATTAAAAACGCAGCACTTTGCACAAAATAAATGTACATATATATAAATATATATATATATCTTCGTAGAATCGCGCACTTTTAGTGTAAATAAAACTGTATATATATAGTTTTTGGCGGCAACACAAATTATACTGTACTTATGTACAAAAGAGGAAAAAAAACGCCAAATTCATATATCCACAATTCTATTAAATATGAAAAATTCACAACTCGAATTTCAAAGTATTTGACAAAAACGCGAGAATATATTTAAATGGAAATCCCGAACCGAGCAAGTCACTTTCTCTTAAAAGTAAGTATTTAATTGTAATAAAAAATCTTACCTTATTTTTCCAAAAATTTGCCTTTAAATTTATAAAAAAGCGCAAGTTTTTGTGTTGCTGGTTAAGCTGCTGGTTTTTGTGTTGCTGCAGATGTTGCTGCTGGTGTTTGTTGATGCTGCAGATGTTGTTGATGCTGCAGATTTTGTTGAAGCTGCAGATGCTGTTGATGCTGCAGATGTTGTTGCTTTTTGGTGTTTTTCTTTTTGCACAGCACTTTGTGTCACTTGTTTTTCTTTATTTTTTTTTTTTTTTACAAAAGCTAAAGCTTTTCCTTTTTTCTTTTTTTTTTTTTTTTTTTTTTTTTTTAGTTTTTAAGTTAAGTTTTTTAAGTTTTAAACTTTATTCACTCGCGGCGGGCTCGCGTGTTTGTTTTTATCTAAAACGGCTCGCGAAGGACCAATGAATATTTCACTACTGAAATATTCCTAATTTTTAAATGAAAAATAAAACGCACGGGTTTCAAAAAAGGACAAGTTTTCAACTTTATTGACCGACGTCAAAAATCAAAGTAAAGTACAAAAATATAAAAACATAAACAAAGTTTTATATGTTGAGAGCGAGAGGCGCTGCTCACAAAAAGA
The DNA here is from genome assembly GCA_943735915.1 of Pherbina coryleti. Taxonomy (NCBI): domain Eukaryota; kingdom Metazoa; phylum Arthropoda; class Insecta; order Diptera; family Sciomyzidae; genus Pherbina; species Pherbina coryleti. The sequence goes on along the minus strand of CALSEO010000001.1, from coordinate 13,209 downwards.
GAAGCTATATAAAATCAAAACAAAACTTGACGAACACCGCTGTACCGACATACAGGGTGTTTGTTTACTGGCGTAAACAGTAACTCTTACCCATCAAAAATTATAGCCAATAATCTTTATCCAAAATATAAATACAAAAAGCAAAACGCTGTCTGTGTGATGGCTAGAAACTTCAAAATTACTGAGCCGATAGAGCTGAAATTTTGGCAGTAGATTTTTTCAAGTACGAGATGGCTTAAATTTCTGTCACACCCCTTTTTACCGCCCACAAATCAATAAAAATTCTATATTTCCTACGGTTTTCGTCGATTTGGCTACATATTGGTAATTTAGTCTGTATGCTCACTGTCGGAAACTGTACTAAAACTGGGTAATACCCATCTACTAGAAAACTGGGATGAGCATTATATAAGGGGGAGTGGCTCCACCCATACAATTAAAATTTGTATTATCGAATAGCTTTGAAAGTAAAAGTAGCAATACTTACATACAAACTCAAAATGGAGTTCCTATTTGGTAATCTCCTGCTACTGGGAAACTGTAACGGGCAGTGAAAAATGACAGTGGTGTCAAACTATGAGTCTAAGAAAAGTTTTGAATACACCTGTTATATTCCCATATAGTTGCAGGGTGCAGCAACGCGCGCCGGGAAAAGGCTAGTCTATACTATTATATAAAAGAAGACTCACGTATGTTCGGCTGCGAAAAGCTTGAGAATGGCAGACGCTATTTCAAAAATTCTTTTTCTCTAGGATAGCTATGGTGCCCAGTTGGGACATGGGATATATAAATTTAATAGCCATTGTTTAAATAATTAATTAAAATCCAAAGAGAATAACCATACAATTTCTTTATTCTTATTCTCAGAGAGAAAAAATGTTCTCATTAAAGCTCTGTGCATCTCAAAAAAAGGTTGTGCCCAAAGCTAATAAGGAAGAACATATGTATATGTAATACTTCTGTATTCCAACTCTGAAATCGAAGAGAGACAGCCATAACAACATAAGATGTTGCTGTTTGTGTTAGTATATTTGAATATATGAAAATTACTACACAAAAAATAAAAAGTCAAACCGTCACAGTGGCGGTTGTTATGAAAACGTTTGCCCCAAACATATAAGAAAATAAATCATATTTGTTTTTCCTAAATCACAGGTACGCAGCATTATAAAACAATTATAAGAACGCCTGAAATATGATTAAATTTAAACAAACAAAATTTTAATCAAAACATTCAAACAACAAAAATTTCAAATAAAATTATTGACAATGGAAGCACCGCTCCTGAGTTTTTTTATTTTGAAATTTAATTTCCTCTATATATTTTCTCGCTCATATAACAATATATCAGCACTCCAATGTTGACGAATATATGAGATAGAACAATATGTCAAAATCGCTGTGAGACAAAAGCTCTATTTTCAAACTTTTTTTGAGCATCATATATAAAAGTCAACAACCCAGCGGGAAAATGAGAATTGATTAAAAAAAAAAATCTTAAATGGAATAGATTCTTTTGCTTACATTTTAGAACGTATTCCAAAGAATATATAAATTAAAGCAAAACCTATGAATTGGAATATATCAACCAATATATCAACGAATATATCAACCAAACAAATTTTGGTATAAGTGAGAAAAGCATCAGTCTGTTTTGATTTGTTTTCTCATTTCCGAAAATGAATACTTTTTATTTAAAAGAATGCATTTAAAAAGTGAATAATAGAATCGATTTCTGTAGCTATTCATATGGAAGCGAGAAAAAAATGTACTACTATTTGTAGGACATCAGCGTCCCACCGGCAAAATGAAAATGGATTCTAAAAACAAAAATCGTAAATAGAATGAATTCTTTTGCTTACCTTTTAGAATGTATTCCAAAGAACATATACATTTAAAGCCAAATCTTACTGATTCGTTTTTATTCCAGCCATAATCGTTTACGACCCATATAATTATTTCTACTATAGAAAATGTTTTTAGATTCCTTGCTTGCTTTTTTGATAAGTGAAAAACGAACTGATTCTAAAACAAATTTTGGTATAAGTGAGAAAAGCATCAGTCTGTTTTGATTTGTTTTCTTATATCCGAAAATTAATACTTTTTATTTAAAATAACCATATATGTAATACTTCTATATTGGCAGAACAATCAAGGTACATTCGCCAACATTAGAACGCCAACACCAAACGAATGTACCCGAAATTGTGGCGTCCGTGGCGTAGTTGGTTAAAAGTGCGTGGGCTCTATGTCAGCGAACCTGGAGACCCGGGTTCTAATCCCAGCAGCGACAAAAAACTATTTGAATTAAAATGATTTCTCTGTACGGCCGCCACTTCTCTGCAGACAATGGCAAACCTCAGAGAGTAATCAAAATGCCATGTAAAGCTTCTTGAGAATAAGAACATTTCGTTCATCGCCGATTGGATTCGACGTTAAACCTGTAGGTCCGGTTCTCGGTCAATTGTGTACAAACTTAATAACACGCACAACATAATTGATCATAAGAAGCTAGGCCAAAGTCCTTTCAATGGTTGAAATTACCAGTTTTTTTTTTTGTTTTTTTTATGTACTCGAAATTTAATTTTATAACAAAAAAAAATCTAAAAAAATCACAATCTATTTAAAAAGTGAATAAAAAATCGATTTCTGTAGCGATTCCACTTGAAGCGAGAAAAGAATGTACTATTCTTTGTAGGACATCAGCATGCTAAAAATAATCAATTCTAGAATCTATACTGGAGAAGAGAATTGATTCTTTTTTTATATAAAATTTCTTCTTTTTTTCCTGATGGGGTGTTAAAAAAAATCAATTCTAGAATCTATATTGGAGAAGAGAATTGATTATTTTTACCCGGTGGGAAGGTCCACAAATAAGAAAGAAAAAGACAGCAACATGTATTGAGTGCGGTACCAATGCTGCCACCTTTTTGAATGTAAAAATACTGCCACATTATAAAAGCATCGACAAAAATTCCGTGTCGATGTTTTGTTGAAATGTTTTGATGAAATTTATCAGCTTAAACGAAAGATATATTTAATTTTAAAATAACAATTCTCTGAGGCCGTGATATATTTTTCTTACCTCAGAGCTGATATTTTTACGTATAAACGAGATTTTTATATATAGGGTATTCACAGATCCCTTCTAAAGTAAATATATAAATACTATTTTTAAAATGATACTTCAATCAAATTGTGAGCACCCCTACACGTAGTTCATTCTAAAATTGACACAAACGCCTTTTGAAAAGAGAAGCTTTCTTTAATTTATTGATTTTTCAATAAAATAAAAATAACAAGAGAAGCCTTGATTTATTGATTTTTCAATAAAATAAAAATACCTTTCAGAACTGCCAGTTTACTACGAAAAATAAACATGTTTGAAAGCAAGGCAATTTTACCAGTTTGTGTTATCTCTTTTTTACATGCAAAACAAAATCAAAAATAGTTACCACATGGCAAAATGTTTTAGAGTTAACATACGGCGAAGTTAACACACCTGATAAAACAAAACTGTGAGTACCCCAATAGTCACAGTGCTAGGAAAAGTTAACCAATGCATTAAAAAAAAAATTATCAGGAAGATACAGAAAGTTTTTTCCTTTAGTTATATTTTTAATACTTTAGTTAGCTGGTTACTTTATTCGGATGGAACTACTAAGTCGCTTCAACACAAATATACAACTTTACCGAAATTCAAACGGCTGTATTCATAAAAAACTATAAGCCTCTTACAAAGCCTTCATAGGAAAAAAATCGAAAAAAAATTGAAAAAAATTGTTCATGTTGAACGTTTCGACAGCTTTCAAAATCTCTTTTAAATGCTTGATAAATACGAGAATTTTAAAAATGGTTGAAACCTTCAATAAACCCTCGATAAAGCATTTAAAAAATTTAATTGTTCTCATCTGAGCACAACAAATATTGTCAAAAATGTATCAAATTATTTCAAAATGTATCAAAAACAAACAAAATGTCAAAAAGTGTTTGAAAATGTTTGTTTATAAATTAGAGGATTTTTAAAAATGGTTGAAATTTTTAATTTTTTTTTTGTTTTTAATGCTTATAACACACCTTTCGTAAAGCAGTTTTTAAATTATTTGCTATCATTTGAGCACAAATATTGTCAAAAATAATTAAAATTATTCAAAATATTTCAAACATTTGGGAAATATGTCAAGAAAATTCAAAATATATAAAAAATTTCCAAAAAAATAAAATAAAAACAAGAAAATTTGTCAAAGATTTCAAAATATTTATAAAAAAAACTAGCTGGTACCCGACGCGTTGCTGTCGTAGCGGAAATAATTTCTATCTCTATCTGAATCTCAAACTCAGTCTCAATCTCAATCTCAATCTCAATCTCAATCTCAACCTCAACCTCAACCTCAATTTCAATCTCTATCTCTATTTCTATCTCTATCTCTATCTCTATCTCTATCTCTATCTCTATCTCTATCTCTATCTCTATCTCTATCTCTATCTCTATCTCTATCTCTATCTCTATCTCTATCTCTATCTCTATCTCTATCTCTATCTCTATCTCTATCTCTATCTCTATCTCTATCTCTATCTCTATCTCTATCTCTATCTCTATCTCTATCTCTATCTCTATCTCTATCTCTATCTCTATCTCTATCTCTATCTCTATCTCTATCTCTATCGCTATCTCTATCTCTATCTCTATCTCTATCTCTATCTCTATCTCTATCTCTATCTCTATCTCTATCTCTATCTCTATCTCTATCTCTATTTCTATCTCTATCTCTATCTCTATCTCTATCTCTATCTCTATCTCTATCTCTATCTCTATCTCTATCTCTATCTCTATCTCTATCTCTATCTCTATCTCTATCTCTATCTCTATCTCTATCTCTATCTCTATCTCTATCTCTATCTCTATCTCTATCTCTATCTCTATCTCTATCTCTATCTCTATCTCTATCTCTATCTCTATCTCTATCTCTATCTCTATCTCTATCTCTATCTCTATCTCTATCTCTATCTCTATCTCTATCTCTATCTCTATCTCTATCTCTATCTCTATCTCTATCTCTATCTCTATCTCTATCTCTATCTCTATCTCTATCTGTATCTCTATCTCTAACTGGAAAGACTCGTGGAAATTGATAACCAAATTTCGAGGCTGTGCTACTTACAATTCCAAAGTTATTCGATATCGCAAGTTTGGCTTGTATGGGCGGAGCCACACCTCCTTGTTCAATGACGTCTCAGTTTTCTAGTAGAAGAATATCACCCAATATTAATTCCATACTGAATTTTGTTGTTAAACGACATTTAGTTCCAAAGCTATCTGATATCAAAAATTTAAAGTGTATGGGCGGAGCCACACCCCTTTTTTCAAAACCCATCCCAGTTTTATAGTAGATATATCACCAAGTGGCAACTCCATACTGAATTTCATTATTATACGGCATTTAATTCCAAAGCTATTCGATATCATAAATTTTAATTGTATGGGCGGTGCCACACCCCTTTGGCCTATACTGGCTCAATTTTGCAAGTCGAAAGACACGACTAAATAGAACGTTCTAACCGAGTTTCATTAATGTGTGACTTATAGCTTGAAAGTTATACTGAAAATTTGGCTGAAAAATTGCCACGCCCCACATTCAACGCCCATAAAATTTTACGTGTGGAACGGCTCTTGTAAATTGAGATAGAACACCGAATTCCGATACTATGCGACCTATAACTTCAGAGCTATTCGCTACCGTAGATTTGGGTTGTATGGGAGGTGCCACGCCCCCTTATTTTAGGGGGATGAAAAATAGATGTTGTCCGACTCTCCCCCCTGACTAATATCCTCGCTTAGGATCACGAAAATCGGTCGAGCCGTTTCGGAGGAGTTCGATTACGTACACCGTGACAGAAGAATTTTATATATTAGATATAAATAATAAAATGACAATTATTTCAGTGCAGATGGCTTAGAAATACTATTGATTTTTAAATATCAAATTCTTGACGAAATTGCGACAAATAAATAACAAGTCACTGAATTTATCTAATACACAAACCATTATTTACACTCTTCCCACTTCAATATGAATGCGGCTGTTAAATTTTAAGATTTAAAGTTTTTAATGATATTTAATATTTTTATCGCCGGCGAAGCAGCGGGTATTTGCTAGTAAATAATAAAATGACAATTATTTCAGTGCAGATGGCTTAGAAATACTATTGATTTTTAAATATCAAATTCTTGACGAAATTGCGACAAATAAATAACAAGTCACTGAATTTATCTAATACACAAACCATTATTTACACTCTTCCCACTTCAATATGAATACGGCTGTTAAATTTTAAGATTTAAAGTTTTTAATGATATTTAATATTTTTATCGCCGGCGAAGCAGCGGGTATTTGCTAGTACTATTATATAAAAGAAGACTCACGTATGTTCGGCTGCAAAAAGCTTGAGAATGGCAGGCGCTATTTCAAAAATTCTTTTTCTCTAGGATAGCTATGGTGCCCAGTTGGGACATGGGATATATAAATTTAATAATCATTGCTTAAATAATTAATTAAAATTCAAAGAGAATAACCATACAATTTCTTTATTCTTATTCTCAGAGAGAAAAAATTTTCTCATTAAAGCTCTGTGCATCTCAAAAAAAGGTTGTGCCCAAAGCTAATAAGGTAGAACATATGTATGTATATGAAATACTTCTGTATTCCAACTCTAAAATCGAAGAGAGACAGCCATAACAACATAAGATGTTGCTGTTTATGTTAGTATATTTGAATATATGAAAATTACTACACAAAAAATAAAAAGTCAAACCGTCACAGGGGCGGTAGTTATGATAACGTTTGTTTTCATAAAACATATAAAAAAACAAATCATATTTGTTTTTCATAAATCACAGGTGCGCACCATTATAAAACAATTATAAGAACGCCTGAAATATGATTTAATTTAAACAAACAAAATTTTAATCAAAAAATTCAAACAACAAAAATTTCAAATAAAAATTATTGACGATGGAAGCACCGCTCCTGAGTTTTTTTATTTTGAAATTTCATTTCCTCTATATATTTTCTCGCTCATATAACAATATATCAGCACTCTAATGTTGACGAATATATGAGATAGAACAATATGTCAAAATCGCTGTGAGACAAAAGCTCTATTTTCAAACTCTTTTTGAGCATCATATATAAAAGTCAACAACCCAGCGGGAAAATGAGAATTGATTAAAAAAAAAAATCGTAAATGGAATAGATTCTTTTGCTTAAATTTTAGAACGTATTCCAAAGAATATATAAATTAAAGCAAAACATATGAATTGGAATAGATCAATCAAAAGTTTATATCAACCAAACAAATTTTGGCACAAGTGAGAAAAGCAACAGTCTGTTTTGATTTGTTTTCTCATTTCCGAAAATGAATTCTTTTTATTTAAAAGAATGCATTTAAAAAGTGAATAAAAGAATTGATTTCTATAGCTATTCATATGGAAGCGAGAAAAGAATGTACTACTATTTGTAGGACGTCAGCGTCCCACCGGCAAAATGAAAATGGATTCTAGAAACAAAAATCGTAAATAGAATGAATTCTATTGCTAACATTTTAGAATGTATTCCAAAGAATATATACATTTATAGCAAACCTATGAATTGGAATCTATCAAGCAAAAGTTTACTGATTCGTTTTTATTCCAGCCATAATCGATTACGACCCATATAATTATTTCTAATATATAAAATGTTTTTAGATTCCTTGCTTGCTTTTTTGATAAGTGAAAAGTGAACTGATTCTAAAACAAATGCTGGTATAAGTGAGAAAAGCATCAGTCTGTTTTGATTTGTTTTCTTATTTCCGAAAGTTGATACATTTTATTTAAAATAATCATATATGTAATACTTCTATATTGGCAGTACACTGTACTGTGAATGTACCCGAAATTGTGGCGTCCGTGGCGTAGTTGGTTAAAAGTCCGTGGCCTCTATGGTAACGAATCTGGAGACCCGGGTTCTAATCCCAGCAGCGACAAAAAATTATTTGAATTAAAATGATTTTTCTGTACGGCCGCCACCTCTCTGCAGACAATGGCAAACCTCAGAGAGTAATCAAAATACCATGTAAAGCTAATTGAGAATAAGAACATCGCCGTTCGGAGTCGGCGTTAAACCTGTAGGTCCGCTTCTCGGTCAATTATGTACCAACTTAATAACACGCACAACACAATTGATCATAAGTAGCTAGGTCAAAGTCCTTCCAATGGCTAAATTGACCAGTTATTTATTTATTTTTGGTTTTTTTTTATGTACTCGAAATTTAATTTTATAACAAAAAAACTCAGGAGCGGTGCTTTCATTGTCAAAAATTTCATTTAAAATTTCTGTTGTTTCAATTTTTATGGTTTAAATTTTGTTTGCTTGAATTTTTCTTTTTAAATTTTTATCATATTTCACGCGTTGGTCTTATAATTGTTTTATAATAGTGCGTACCTATGATTTATGCAAAACAAATATGTATGATTTGTTTTATATTATGTTTGGGTAGACATTTTTCTTAACAACCGCCCCGTTGACGTATAGTAGTAGTATATTCAAATATACTAATACAAACAACAAAATCTTATGTAGGCTATCTCTCTTTGACTTCGTAGTTGAAACTCATTGAAAATTTAGTTTGCTGCCAATATTGAAGTATTACATACATGGTTTAATAAATAAGGTTGTCGCATGGGTGAGAGCGAGTTCCAATAAATGTCGAATCGAAGTTGACAACTCATACAAAATCTGAATGCGTAAATTGATAACATGCAAAGCCGATGAAGTTGTTGTTGTAGTTTTTAATTGATTTTGACAATTATGTGTACTGAGAAGAGGGTACGATCAGCCACGAGACAACCTAATTTATTCAACCATGATTACATATATGAAAAGAATCTATTTAAAAAGTGAAAAAAAAACGATTCTGTAGCGATTCCACTTGAAGCGAGAAAAGAATATACTATTCTTTGTAGGACATCAGCATGTTAAAAATAATCAATTCTAGAATCTATATTGGAGAAGAGAATTGATTCTTTTTTCCCGGTGGGAAGGTCCACAAAAAAAAAAAAAAAAAAGACAGCAACAAGTATTGAGTGCGGTACCAATGCTGCCACCTTATTGAATGTAAAAATACTGCCACTTTTATAAAAGCATCGACAAAAATTCCGTGTCGATGTTATGTTGAAATGTTTTGATGAAATTTATCTGCTTAAACGAAAGATATATTTAATTTTAAAATAACAATTCTCTAATGCCGTCATATATTTTTCTTACCTCTGAGCTGATATTTTTACGTATAAACGAGATTTTTATATATACGGAATAATAAAGTTGATATATAGTAACTTTAAAACGATACTTCAATCAAATTGTGAGAACCCCTACACGTAGTTCATTCTAAAATTGACACGCCTTTTGAAAAGAGAAGCTTTCTTTAATTTATTGATTTTTCAATAAAATAAAAATAACAAGTGAAGCTTTCTTTGATTTATTGATTTTTCAATAAAATAAAAATACCTTTCAGAAATGCCAGTTTGCTACGAAAAACAAACATGTTGGAAAGCAAGGCAATTTATCTCTTTTTTACATGCAAAACAAAATCAAAAATAGTTACCACATGGCAAAATGTTTTTGAGTTAACAGACGGCGTAGTTAACACACCAGATAAAACAAAACTGTGAGTACCCCAATAGTCACAGCGCTAGGAAAAGTGAACCAATGCATGAAAAAAAATGATCAGGAAGATACAGAAAGTTTATTACTTTAGTTATTTTTTATTACATTAGTTAGCTGGTTACTTTATTCGGATGGAACTACTAATTCGCTCCAACACAAATATACAATTTTACCGAAATTCAAACGGCTGTATTCATAAAAAATTATGAGCCTCTTACAAAGCCTTCATAAGAAAAAAAATCGAAAAAAAATGTAAAAACATTTTTCATGTTGAACGTTTCAACAGCTTTCAAAAGCTCTTTTAAATGCTTGATAAATAAGAGAATTTTAAAAATGGTTGAAACCTTCAATAAACCCTCGATAAGGCATTTTAAAAATTTGTTTGTTCTCATGTAAGCACAAAAAATATTGTCAAAAATGTATCAAATTATTTCAAAATGTATCAAAAACAAACAAAATGTCAAAAAGTGTTTGAAAATGTTTGTTCATAAATTATAGGATTTTTAAATATGGTTGAAATTTAAATTTTTTTTAATGGATGAAACCATGGTTGAATAAATAAGGTTGTCGCATGGGTGAGAGCGAGTTCCCATAAATGTCAAATCGAAGTTGACAGCTCATACAAAATCTGTAAACGAAAATTCATAAGTTGTTGTTGTTGCTTTGCATTGATTTTGACAATTATGGGTACTGAGAAGAGAGTACAATCAGCCACGAGACAACCTTATTTATTCAACCATGGATGAAACCTTCAATAAACCCTCGATAAAGCATTTTTAAATTTTATTTTGTTTTCATATGAGAACAAATTATGTCAAAAATATATCAAATTGTTTCAAAATATATCAAAAACAAAGAAAATGTCAAAAAAATTACTGAAAATGTTTGTTTATAAATGAGAGGATTTTTAAAAATGGCTGAACCATGGTATAATTAATCAGGTAGGTGTGACAGTTTTCCAGCGAACATGAATTGTCAAAAATCATACAAGACAAAGCAAACAAAAAAAAAAAAAAACAAAAAACAGACGAGTTTGACAATCCATGAACGATCTCGTGAGAAAATAGCCTGTTTGTCAAACCTACCTGTATAATTGTATCATGGGCTGAACGTTCAATAAACCCCTCATAAAGCCTTTTTAAAATTATTTGCTCTCATTTGAGCACAAACATTGTCAAATATAATTAAAAATATTTAAAAAATTTGGAAAATATGTCAAAAAAATTCAAAACAAAACGAAAATAAAAACAAGAAAATTTGTCAAAACATTTCAAAATATTTATAAAATAAGATAATAAAATGACAATTTTTTCAGTGCAGAGGGTAGCTTCGAAAAAAATATTAATGTTTAAACATGAAAATGTTGACGAAATTGTGACAAATAAATGAAATGTCATTGAATTTATCAAATACACAAACCATTATTGACACTCTTCCCACATAAAATCGAAAGTGTTCCTATTTTAACTACAAAGCAGCTACGACATTTTTATGAATAACAAAATTTTAAAAGTCTTTTTAACATTAAAAAGCTTTTTAACTATTGAAGGTTTTAAAGATATTTTAAGATATTTGTATGAATACGGCTGTAAATATTTAAGTACTCGATTTATGGAAATGCGTTATTGTTTCAAAAATGACCCGTTATTGGATTAATTAAAAAAGTTTTTGGATAAATTTAATATTTTATTTTTCTTAGTGTACTCTTCGTTCCTACAATTCCGCCGACTTTTCTAATAGTAACATCTGACCCAACTTTAAAACAACATTAGGACAAACATAACCCTAGCGGTCACTCTGTTGTTCAACCCTGACTAGATTTTGCTAGATCCTTAAAAAATATCCTTCCTCTCGTTCAACGAACAAAACCACAGCAAAAAATTATTAAATCAATGCAACTTTTTATTCCTTTTTCAGATATCATGAATATAAACAAATCCCTTTTTAAAAAATGCCTCTTAAATTAAAGAAATGAAACACTTTTGCAGCTATGGTAACAGCTGACGTATGACAATTGAGCGTAAGTTAAAAAAGTTAAATTGAGTAATTTTGTGCAAGTTTCAAAAAAAAAGAACGTTTCAGACGATGGAAAGCGTTCAAAATATAAATATTGAGAATTGCCAAACCGTGGAGCAGCTGCTTTGCATTTCTTCCATTGAACGCAGTGAAGATGAAGAAAATATTGAAAACCTTCTTCGGCAGTGGAAAATGCCAGAATTTTTGATCGAGCGATGCAAAGGTAAAAATTTGACGTAAAAAAAATAAACAACATAAATTAAAATGTTTCATTCTTGCAGAGCTGGGAATCACAATCAGTCACTTGGACAAAATTGATAAAGAAGACATTGGCATCCTTATCCCAGACGGCTAGTTAGGTGTCTTCATTTTGAATTTTCATTATATTGAATTGAAACCAAAAAAATAAATAAAATTAATTGAACAAAAAAAGAATTACGAGTTCTTAATTTGACTCTTTTGTGGTTTGGTTTGTATATTTTTAAGCTCAACTCAACATTTAAAATGAGTTAGTTGAAGTTTTTTTCAAGTAAATCAAAATTAAAAAAATTCTCAATGCAAGTCCGCTAACTTTAATACAACTCAAAACGGAGTTAGCATGACTTATCAAACAAACTTAAATTTCAGAGTAATTTGAACGATCAAACAGAGTTAAATATGGTTTTTTATAGCTTTGGAAAAAATACCATGCACGAAAAGAGTTGAATTGACCACGAATTATGGCTTTATTTACTCCCTTTTTTTTTTTTTGGGTGTAAGGAGGTTGAGAGAATCACATGTCAGATCAATTCAATGCTTTTTGATAGACAACGTTAGCAAAAGTAAACAAAGATGAAGGCTTTCCAACATGCTACATGTCATAACTATATTGTTACCCATGTTAGAAGTTTGGGGAATTCAAGATTAATAGCTAGTTATAGACCATATAGTTATATAGGGTTTTTTTTTAGGGGTTTGTTTTTCGAATAGAGATAAAACTGGCATTTTGTGGTAAAATCTGGCAACTCTTATGTCATTTATGTTCAGTTTGGTTTGCCATTTCATCATGAACAGGTTGACAAAAGAACAACGCTTGCAAATGGGCCGAAAATGAGATTGATCTCGATGCTGATTTGCATCGCAAAATTTTGTTCAGTGATGAGGCTCATTTTTGGTTGAATGGCTACGTCAACAAGCAAAATTGCCGCATTTGGAGTGAAGAGAATCCACATGAGATCCTTGAGACGCTATTACATCTACAAAAACTGGCTGTTTGGTGTGCTCTATGGGCTGGTGGAGTCATTGGGCCATACTTCTTCCCCATACCCCCATTGGGACATACGAAAAAGTGGTTGAAAATTGGACCTGTAGAATTGGCTTTATTAGAGCCAGCCGCGGCGGCCACATGCCCGAAATCATATTTAAACATTAATGGCATAAAATTATCCTTCCAATAAAGCCAAATTGATGGACATTAAAACGATTTTCTTGTGTTTTATTTCAATTC
>OX030953.1:18221705-18277518 GCA_943735915.1 Pherbina coryleti | reverse complement strand
ATTCATGAATTTTTTATAGTATATTATTTATTATTTCTCCTAAGTTTCTTCCTTCTTTATTTTTAATCGCTCTTTATTATATTTTTTTGTTTATTACTTATACTTATTTTTTGGTATTTTTTATTTTTATTACATATTTTTTATTTATTATATATCTTTATATATTTTCATATGTAAGAACAGATTAGATTTTGAATAGGTAAAATTAGTTGACAGTAGCTAGACTTGAGATGAGAATGATTTTATTCTTATCTCAAGTCAACTGATACTCAGTGAGAGTAAGTTATTTATGCTCTCACTTTGAGTGTAGTTAGATGACTACGGACACAGACAGGACTTAGTGGCTTTTAGTAAATTGACCCGTCTCTAGCTCCCTTTGGCAAAGTGCGTTGACACTTTGTTTAAAATTATCAATGTTGTTTTTAACAAAGGTTGCGGGCCGGCTCGCAGCTTTTGGGAGGAACAAAGTGTTGATACGCTTTGCCATACACACATCAAAGAACTTGATGTTACCATCTAGTTGTGTCTTTAGGAAGGTCGCAGTCCATAACCTCTAATGGCCAATACGAGGTTCGACTGAGGGGTGGGCCATTGAACAACCTTGTCTGTGGGGTTTGTTTAATATTAAAATCTACCCTGTCTGATAATAGAGAACGTTGAGGTAGAATATTGAGGAAGTATTTATGAATTTTATCCAGAAATACTTCATTAATGCTCGTAGCCTTAAAAACGATCAACATTATAGAAAGTAGTACTAGGCCATTCTTGTCCCATGCAGTCTTTCTGGGACTTAGTATATAAGTTCCAATGTTCGTATTAAATACTAACATTAGTTATTAAGTATGTAATGTATTTTAAGATTTGGGGATGACAGGAAAGTTCCAAAAGAGTGTGCCCCTGACAAAATAAAGGGATGGCCACCTCTGTCATTGAATCTCCTTCAGAGAGCAAACCCACATATATTAACATTACCGGAGTGCCACATTTTCCTCTGGTCCACTAGTCACCATTTGTTTGAGTGACTTTGGATGAAACTATAGGGAAGTGGGGGATACCCGTCTTTTTAAATCTTTTAGGATTTTTGTGGGGATTTTCGAGGCGGCTAAAGAGAACCAGTGTGATGCTCTTTAGCAAAAATGTTTGCCTATCACACGCAGTTTTACACCTTATAAAATTAAAACCAAAAACATAACAAAAATTAAAATCAATAAAAATGGAAAAACTATAGTTTTCCATGTACGTTTGTTGTTGATCCTTTTCAGTGATGAACGTGCATGGAGGATTACCAGTGGTTTCCTTTTATGAGTGCCAATCGAATGTTATTTCGAGTTAATGAAGTAACACGGGTTATTTCGAGTTAATGAAATAACGCGGGATTGACATGCATGAGGAATCACCAGTGGTTTTCTTGTTTATAGCTTTTTGTGTACAGTGTCTATATAGTTTTTTGCAGACGGTCTCATACTTATGTTATGAGACTGTTAGCAACTGATGGTATGGATGCGTCGCAAGAATGTTGTAGAGAGAAAAGACCAAAATAACTTTTTGTAATACATCAGGGGGATTTATCTCTTGATGTAAATACGTAAATAATTAAAAAAGGAGACTCATCTCATCAATGAGTAGTAAATGAAAAAGTCTGATTTTTCTGCACTTTTTTCATAGGTTTTCATACTTAAAAATATGGAAAAATTTTTTTATATAGGAAAATGATTAGTTATATGTCGTGGCATATACATCGCCATAACTGGTGTTTCCAATATATGACTAACTCCATAATAGGTATAAGTTTTATATATTGAGAATCACAACTGGTGTACCCAATGTATGGCTAACTCCATAATAGGTATAAGCTCTATGCATGGGGACCCAGAACTGGTGTATCCAATATGTGGCTAACCCTATAATAAGTATATGTTTATATATTGAGAGTCACTAGTGGCAGTGATGGGATGTATTATAGCGTTTTGTCGCGTAAATGCCTAGGAATTGTGTCTCCAAAACGGAGCACATTGTAGCTATGTGATGCTATTTTTGTTGAATTAGGAGGCAATGTAACCCAAAAATGAGAGTTATATAATATCGAACTTAGTTCTTTGTTTTTTATTTCTCTCATTGGATTACATCGTAGCGTTTCTTACGTGTTAAAGATTTAAAGATTTTCGACTAGGTTTGCATTATAGTTTGGTATGTATAGCTGCTGGTTTATATGTATTATTTCCACTAATGCATGTGAAGCAGTTGTTGTCCATGCTAGATTGTATTAGCGGAGTAGGGAAAATCGTTTATTAGAAAAAATTGATAAAAAGATGATGGAAATTACAGGCTTGTTTTCTATCATCTTTAATCAATAAAATAATCCCAACAGTGGATTAACTTAAATATAAGTGCAAATATCAGATCGCGCTTTTTTGATGGGAGGAGACCCTCTTTTACACAATAATTTTTTAAATAACCTTCTAACTATAGGTCACAAAAACCACAACCCAAAAACCACAAACTCTCACCAAAAACCAAAAACTCTCTACCATCTCACCAAACCACAAACTCTCACCATAAATAAAATAAATAAAATAAACAAAATGAATACAAAAGATAAAATAAATAAAAATAAAAACATAAATTAAAAGAACACAAACAAGATAAAGAACACAAACAAAATAAGGAAAATATATGTATTTAGTATAATAAAACAATTAAAATAAAATAAAATAAAATAAAATAAATACCACATAACATAATTAATATTAAACCCAACATAAATCACAATACAAAATAATATAAAATAAACATAAAATAATTAATATTAAATAAACTCTGAATAAAATATTAAATAAACTCTGAATAAAGTATAAGACGTTAGCAAATAAAAAATATAAACATTCAAACAAATAATATAAAATAAACTATAATTTTGAATATAATAAATTAAACAGTTTTTAAATAAAATAAAATAATAAATTTAAAAATAATATAAATTGAGAAAAATTTTTCAATTGAGAAATTAAAACATAAAACACAAAACAAAACTCTAAATTAAAATATAAAATAAAACTCTAAATTAACTAATTAAAATATAAAATAAATTTAAAATAATACAAAAATCTCTATCACAAAAAAACACCCTATCACAAAAATAACTCTGCCACACAAATTTAAAATCTCTCTACCACACCAACCTAGAAAAATTTAAAATAATACAAAAATCTCTATCACAAAAAAACACCCTATCACAAAAATAACTCTGCCACACAAATTTAAAATCTCTCTACCACACCAACCTAGAAAAATCTAAAATCTCTCTGCCACACCAACCTAAAAAATATACCAACCAAAAATATACCAACCATAAAATCTCTTTGCCACACCAACCTAAAAAATCTCTACCATACCAATCTATACAAACCTCTTTACCAACCTTTAACAATAAATTTTTTTGACAAAAACATAGACAGAAGACATATATTAAGACATTAACAAAGAATATACTAAAAAGAAAAATCAAGACACTTACCGATAAACACACTAAAAAGAACAAAACTGAGACATATATTCAGACACTAACATATATTCAGACATTAAGAAAAACTAAGAAAAAATACACTATGAGGAAATAAAAGACATTCACCTATAAAAACACCGAAACACACTAAAGACCGAAACCGAAACACACTAAAGAGAAAACATATATTCAGACACTTACAAAACTAAGGAAAAATACACTATGAAAAAATACACTATGAGGAAAAACAGGACATTTACTGAGAAACACACTAAAAAGGAAAAATATAAAAAACACAGCATGAGGAGAACACATTAAGAAGAAAAAACCGAAACACACTAAAGAGAAAACATATTAAGGAAAAAACACATTAAATAACGTACTAAGAAGGAATAATCGAGAAAACATACTAAGAAGAAAAAACATACTAAGAAACAAAAACAACCCAAGAAACATACTAAGAGACACACTAAGAAGAAACAACAGAGAAAACATACTAAAACAATCAAGAGAACATACTAAAAAATGTACTAAAACAATCGAGAAAACATACTAAGAAGACATAAAACGCCAACAAATTGACAACTTAAAATACTTACCATAATACACAAACAATGTAAGATATACAGTAGGAAAACAACCGAGAAAACATTCTAAAACAATCAAATAAAACTGACATCTTTAAATACCTTACTACAACATAAGCAAACAAAGAAACAACTGAAAACATACTAAGAAAACATACTAAGACAATATACCACGCCAACGACTAAACTGACAATTTTAACCAACATTTCTATGACACACAAACAACCTAAAAAACGCACTAAGAAGAAACAAACGAGAAAACATACGGAGAAAACAAGCACACTAAAAAACAAACACACTAAATAACAAACTACCGAATAAACTGACAACTTTAAACTAACACTACTACGACACAAAACAATCTAAGCAACACACATACTAAAAGAAATATTACCAACGAACAAACTGACAACTTTAAACCAACACTTTACTACTATACCACAAAAACAACAAAAAACTCACCCTAACGTACACAGCTTCCCCACCATAACAAAAGGACGCCGCAATGACGTGTTTTTGTATTTGTTCCTTTTTGTACCCACACTGAAAGTATATTTTTCAGTATGTATGTGATCGTTGCTATGTGCGGTTCGCGAGTTTTGTTTTAATGAAAACATCATCGTTCGTTTTTTAAAATAAAAGTTAAGGATCCGTACAGACTGAAAGAAGTATTTTCAAGGTATTTATTTTATTTTTGTTTTATTATTATTTATTATAATTTTTGATTTTTTTCGTTCAATCGTTTGTATGAATATGTGTATGCGTATATTTTTATACAAAAAAGATTGCATGATTCTCCTGTGTTTGTGTTTATTTGTTTTATTCGTTTTTTTCTGAATGAATGCGTGTTTTTTGTGTATATTGGCATGTATGCTCGTTCTGTTATGAACAGAGTAACATGCTAAATGTTTTTTTATTAGGTATGAATGCTTAATTTTTTACAATTTTCTTTTGATTAGCCTTAGTTTTTTCGAATGTGTAACATTCAGTTTATAGAGGGTTGGTAGGATAATTTTTAATTTTTAAATCCTTCTGATGAGCTTACTTGGTGGTAAGCGAAAAGAATTCTTAAAGGAAACCCACGCGCCTACACGGCTTTAATTAAGGCATTAGGTAATAGGTCGTATTTCACTTTTTTCATCGGGCTGAATATCTTTTTTACCATTTTTACAGCTTCCTTATTTTTCTATTGTTAAGCTCCCACTTAGCAATTGGAAATCCTATCCCAAATATCCCAAACATTTTTTCCATTCAACCCACCATTCTCTTTTTTAGATGAGCTAGGTTTATAATAATATTTATTCAAAATTTTTTTATTTCAGATAGTAAATTATCTGGTTAATAATTATTATTATTATTATTATTCATGAATTTTTTATAGTATATTATTTATTATTTCTCCTAAGTTTCTTCCTTCTTTATTTTTAATCGCTCTTTATTATATTTTTTTGTTTATTACTTATACTTATTTTTTGGTATTTTTTATTTTTATTACATATTTTTTATTTATTATATATCTTTATATATTTTCATATGTAAGAACAGATTAGATTTTGAATAGGTAAAATTAGTTGACAGTAGCTAGACTTGAGATGAGAATGATTTTATTCTTATCTCAAGTCAACTGATACTCAGTGAGAGTAAGTTATTTATGCTCTCACTTTGAGTGTAGTTAGATGACTACGGACACAGACAGGACTTAGTGGCTTTTAGTAAATTGACCCGTCTCTAGCTCCCTTTGGCAAAGTGCGTTGACACTTTGTTTAAAATTATCAATGTTGTTTTTAACAAAGGTTGCGGGCCGGCTCGCAGCTTTTGGGAGGAACAAAGTGTTGATACGCTTTGCCATACACACATCAAAGAACTTGATGTTACCATCTAGTTGTGTCTTTAGGAAGGTCGCAGTCCATAACCTCTAATGGCCAATACGAGGTTCGACTGAGGGGTGGGCCATTGAACAACCTTGTCTGTGGGGTTTGTTTAATATTAAAATCTACCCTGTCTGATAATAGAGAACGTTGAGGTAGAATATTGAGGAAGTATTTATGAATTTTATCCAGAAATACTTCATTAATGCTCGTAGCCTTAAAAACGATCAACATTATAGAAAGTAGTACTAGGCCATTCTTGTCCCATGCAGTCTTTCTGGGACTTAGTATATAAGTTCCAATGTTCGTATTAAATACTAACATTAGTTATTAAGTATGTAATGTATTTTAAGATTTGGGGATGACAGGAAAGTTCCAAAAGAGTGTGCCCCTGACAAAATAAAGGGATGGCCACCTCTGTCATTGAATCTCCTTCAGAGAGCAAACCCACATATATTAACATTACCGGAGTGCCACATTTTCCTCTGGTCCACTAGTCACCATTTGTTTGAGTGACTTTGGATGAAACTATAGGGAAGTGGGGGATACCCGTCTTTTTAAATCTTTTAGGATTTTTGTGGGGATTTTCGAGGCGGCTAAAGAGAACCAGTGTGATGCTCTTTAGCAAAAATGTTTGCCTATCACACGCAGTTTTACACCTTATAAAATTAAAACCAAAAACATAACAAAAATTAAAATCAATAAAAATGGAAAAACTATAGTTTTCCATGTACGTTTGTTGTTGATCCTTTTCAGTGATGAACGTGCATGGAGGATTACCAGTGGTTTCCTTTTATGAGTGCCAATCGAATGTTATTTCGAGTTAATGAAGTAACACGGGTTATTTCGAGTTAATGAAATAACGCGGGATTGACATGCATGAGGAATCACCAGTGGTTTTCTTGTTTATAGCTTTTTGTGTACAGTGTCTATATAGTTTTTTGCAGACGGTCTCATACTTATGTTATGAGACTGTTAGCAACTGATGGTATGGATGCGTCGCAAGAATGTTGTAGAGAGAAAAGACCAAAATAACTTTTTGTAATACATCAGGGGGATTTATCTCTTGATGTAAATACGTAAATAATTAAAAAAGGAGACTCATCTCATCAATGAGTAGTAAATGAAAAAGTCTGATTTTTCTGCACTTTTTTCATAGGTTTTCATACTTAAAAATATGGAAAAATTTTTTTATATAGGAAAATGATTAGTTATATGTCGTGGCATATACATCGCCATAACTGGTGTTTCCAATATATGACTAACTCCATAATAGGTATAAGTTTTATATATTGAGAATCACAACTGGTGTACCCAATGTATGGCTAACTCCATAATAGGTATAAGCTCTATGCATGGGGACCCAGAACTGGTGTATCCAATATGTGGCTAACCCTATAATAAGTATATGTTTATATATTGAGAGTCACTAGTGGCAGTGATGGGATGTATTATAGCGTTTTGTCGCGTAAATGCCTAGGAATTGTGTCTCCAAAACGGAGCACATTGTAGCTATGTGATGCTATTTTTGTTGAATTAGGAGGCAATGTAACCCAAAAATGAGAGTTATATAATATCGAACTTAGTTCTTTGTTTTTTATTTCTCTCATTGGATTACATCGTAGCGTTTCTTACGTGTTAAAGATTTAAAGATTTTCGACTAGGTTTGCATTATAGTTTGGTATGTATAGCTGCTGGTTTATATGTATTATTTCCACTAATGCATGTGAAGCAGTTGTTGTCCATGCTAGATTGTATTAGCGGAGTAGGGAAAATCGTTTATTAGAAAAAATTGATAAAAAGATGATGGAAATTACAGGCTTGTTTTCTATCATCTTTAATCAATAAAATAATCCCAACAGTGGATTAACTTAAATATAAGTGCAAATATCAGATCGCGCTTTTTTGATGGGAGGAGACCCTCTTTTACACAATAATTTTTTAAATAACCTTCTAACTATAGGTCACAAAAACCACAACCCAAAAACCACAAACTCTCACCAAAAACCAAAAACTCTCTACCATCTCACCAAACCACAAACTCTCACCATAAATAAAATAAATAAAATAAACAAAATGAATACAAAAGATAAAATAAATAAAAATAAAAACATAAATTAAAAGAACACAAACAAGATAAAGAACACAAACAAAATAAGGAAAATATATGTATTTAGTATAATAAAACAATTAAAATAAAATAAAATAAAATAAAATAAATACCACATAACATAATTAATATTAAACCCAACATAAATCACAATACAAAATAATATAAAATAAACATAAAATAATTAATATTAAATAAACTCTGAATAAAATATTAAATAAACTCTGAATAAAGTATAAGACGTTAGCAAATAAAAAATATAAACATTCAAACAAATAATATAAAATAAACTATAATTTTGAATATAATAAATTAAACAGTTTTTAAATAAAATAAAATAATAAATTTAAAAATAATATAAATTGAGAAAAATTTTTCAATTGAGAAATTAAAACATAAAACACAAAACAAAACTCTAAATTAAAATATAAAATAAAACTCTAAATTAACTAATTAAAATATAAAATAAATTTAAAATAATACAAAAATCTCTATCACAAAAAAACACCCTATCACAAAAATAACTCTGCCACACAAATTTAAAATCTCTCTACCACACCAACCTAGAAAAATTTAAAATAATACAAAAATCTCTATCACAAAAAAACACCCTATCACAAAAATAACTCTGCCACACAAATTTAAAATCTCTCTACCACACCAACCTAGAAAAATCTAAAATCTCTCTGCCACACCAACCTAAAAAATATACCAACCAAAAATATACCAACCATAAAATCTCTTTGCCACACCAACCTAAAAAATCTCTACCATACCAATCTATACAAACCTCTTTACCAACCTTTAACAATAAATTTTTTTGACAAAAACATAGACAGAAGACATATATTAAGACATTAACAAAGAATATACTAAAAAGAAAAATCAAGACACTTACCGATAAACACACTAAAAAGAACAAAACTGAGACATATATTCAGACACTAACATATATTCAGACATTAAGAAAAACTAAGAAAAAATACACTATGAGGAAATAAAAGACATTCACCTATAAAAACACCGAAACACACTAAAGACCGAAACCGAAACACACTAAAGAGAAAACATATATTCAGACACTTACAAAACTAAGGAAAAATACACTATGAAAAAATACACTATGAGGAAAAACAGGACATTTACTGAGAAACACACTAAAAAGGAAAAATATAAAAAACACAGCATGAGGAGAACACATTAAGAAGAAAAAACCGAAACACACTAAAGAGAAAACATATTAAGGAAAAAACACATTAAATAACGTACTAAGAAGGAATAATCGAGAAAACATACTAAGAAGAAAAAACATACTAAGAAACAAAAACAACCCAAGAAACATACTAAGAGACACACTAAGAAGAAACAACAGAGAAAACATACTAAAACAATCAAGAGAACATACTAAAAAATGTACTAAAACAATCGAGAAAACATACTAAGAAGACATAAAACGCCAACAAATTGACAACTTAAAATACTTACCATAATACACAAACAATGTAAGATATACAGTAGGAAAACAACCGAGAAAACATTCTAAAACAATCAAATAAAACTGACATCTTTAAATACCTTACTACAACATAAGCAAACAAAGAAACAACTGAAAACATACTAAGAAAACATACTAAGACAATATACCACGCCAACGACTAAACTGACAATTTTAACCAACATTTCTATGACACACAAACAACCTAAAAAACGCACTAAGAAGAAACAAACGAGAAAACATACGGAGAAAACAAGCACACTAAAAAACAAACACACTAAATAACAAACTACCGAATAAACTGACAACTTTAAACTAACACTACTACGACACAAAACAATCTAAGCAACACACATACTAAAAGAAATATTACCAACGAACAAACTGACAACTTTAAACCAACACTTTACTACTATACCACAAAAACAACAAAAAACTCACCCTAACGTACACAGCTTCCCCACCATAACAAAAGGACGCCGCAATGACGTGTTTTTGTATTTGTTCCTTTTTGTACCCACACTGAAAGTATATTTTTCAGTATGTATGTGATCGTTGCTATGTGCGGTTCGCGAGTTTTGTTTTAATGAAAACATCATCGTTCGTTTTTTAAAATAAAAGTTAAGGATCCGTACAGACTGAAAGAAGTATTTTCAAGGTATTTATTTTATTTTTGTTTTATTATTATTTATTATAATTTTTGATTTTTTTCGTTCAATCGTTTGTATGAATATGTGTATGCGTATATTTTTATACAAAAAAGATTGCATGATTCTCCTGTGTTTGTGTTTATTTGTTTTATTCGTTTTTTTCTGAATGAATGCGTGTTTTTTGTGTATATTGGCATGTATGCTCGTTCTGTTATGAACAGAGTAACATGCTAAATGTTTTTTTATTAGGTATGAATGCTTAATTTTTTACAATTTTCTTTTGATTAGCCTTAGTTTTTTCGAATGTGTAACATTCAGTTTATAGAGGGTTGGTAGGATAATTTTTAATTTTTAAATCCTTCTGATGAGCTTACTTGGTGGTAAGCGAAAAGAATTCTTAAAGGAAACCCACGCGCCTACACGGCTTTAATTAAGGCATTAGGTAATAGGTCGTATTTCACTTTTTTCATCGGGCTGAATATCTTTTTTACCATTTTTACAGCTTCCTTATTTTTCTATTGTTAAGCTCCCACTTAGCAATTGGAAATCCTATCCCAAATATCCCAAACATTTTTTCCATTCAACCCACCATTCTCTTTTTTAGATGAGCTAGGTTTATAATAATATTTATTCAAAATTTTTTTATTTCAGATAGTAAATTATCTGGTTAATAATTATTATTATTATTATTATTCATGAATTTTTTATAGTATATTATTTATTATTTCTCCTAAGTTTCTTCCTTCTTTATTTTTAATCGCTCTTTATTATATTTTTTTGTTTATTACTTATACTTATTTTTTGGTATTTTTTATTTTTATTACATATTTTTTATTTATTATATATCTTTATATATTTTCATATGTAAGAACAGATTAGATTTTGAATAGGTAAAATTAGTTGACAGTAGCTAGACTTGAGATGAGAATGATTTTATTCTTATCTCAAGTCAACTGATACTCAGTGAGAGTAAGTTATTTATGCTCTCACTTTGAGTGTAGTTAGATGACTACGGACACAGACAGGACTTAGTGGCTTTTAGTAAATTGACCCGTCTCTAGCTCCCTTTGGCAAAGTGCGTTGACACTTTGTTTAAAATTATCAATGTTGTTTTTAACAAAGGTTGCGGGCCGGCTCGCAGCTTTTGGGAGGAACAAAGTGTTGATACGCTTTGCCATACACACATCAAAGAACTTGATGTTACCATCTAGTTGTGTCTTTAGGAAGGTCGCAGTCCATAACCTCTAATGGCCAATACGAGGTTCGACTGAGGGGTGGGCCATTGAACAACCTTGTCTGTGGGGTTTGTTTAATATTAAAATCTACCCTGTCTGATAATAGAGAACGTTGAGGTAGAATATTGAGGAAGTATTTATGAATTTTATCCAGAAATACTTCATTAATGCTCGTAGCCTTAAAAACGATCAACATTATAGAAAGTAGTACTAGGCCATTCTTGTCCCATGCAGTCTTTCTGGGACTTAGTATATAAGTTCCAATGTTCGTATTAAATACTAACATTAGTTATTAAGTATGTAATGTATTTTAAGATTTGGGGATGACAGGAAAGTTCCAAAAGAGTGTGCCCCTGACAAAATAAAGGGATGGCCACCTCTGTCATTGAATCTCCTTCAGAGAGCAAACCCACATATATTAACATTACCGGAGTGCCACATTTTCCTCTGGTCCACTAGTCACCATTTGTTTGAGTGACTTTGGATGAAACTATAGGGAAGTGGGGGATACCCGTCTTTTTAAATCTTTTAGGATTTTTGTGGGGATTTTCGAGGCGGCTAAAGAGAACCAGTGTGATGCTCTTTAGCAAAAATGTTTGCCTATCACACGCAGTTTTACACCTTATAAAATTAAAACCAAAAACATAACAAAAATTAAAATCAATAAAAATGGAAAAACTATAGTTTTCCATGTACGTTTGTTGTTGATCCTTTTCAGTGATGAACGTGCATGGAGGATTACCAGTGGTTTCCTTTTATGAGTGCCAATCGAATGTTATTTCGAGTTAATGAAGTAACACGGGTTATTTCGAGTTAATGAAATAACGCGGGATTGACATGCATGAGGAATCACCAGTGGTTTTCTTGTTTATAGCTTTTTGTGTACAGTGTCTATATAGTTTTTTGCAGACGGTCTCATACTTATGTTATGAGACTGTTAGCAACTGATGGTATGGATGCGTCGCAAGAATGTTGTAGAGAGAAAAGACCAAAATAACTTTTTGTAATACATCAGGGGGATTTATCTCTTGATGTAAATACGTAAATAATTAAAAAAGGAGACTCATCTCATCAATGAGTAGTAAATGAAAAAGTCTGATTTTTCTGCACTTTTTTCATAGGTTTTCATACTTAAAAATATGGAAAAATTTTTTTATATAGGAAAATGATTAGTTATATGTCGTGGCATATACATCGCCATAACTGGTGTTTCCAATATATGACTAACTCCATAATAGGTATAAGTTTTATATATTGAGAATCACAACTGGTGTACCCAATGTATGGCTAACTCCATAATAGGTATAAGCTCTATGCATGGGGACCCAGAACTGGTGTATCCAATATGTGGCTAACCCTATAATAAGTATATGTTTATATATTGAGAGTCACTAGTGGCAGTGATGGGATGTATTATAGCGTTTTGTCGCGTAAATGCCTAGGAATTGTGTCTCCAAAACGGAGCACATTGTAGCTATGTGATGCTATTTTTGTTGAATTAGGAGGCAATGTAACCCAAAAATGAGAGTTATATAATATCGAACTTAGTTCTTTGTTTTTTATTTCTCTCATTGGATTACATCGTAGCGTTTCTTACGTGTTAAAGATTTAAAGATTTTCGACTAGGTTTGCATTATAGTTTGGTATGTATAGCTGCTGGTTTATATGTATTATTTCCACTAATGCATGTGAAGCAGTTGTTGTCCATGCTAGATTGTATTAGCGGAGTAGGGAAAATCGTTTATTAGAAAAAATTGATAAAAAGATGATGGAAATTACAGGCTTGTTTTCTATCATCTTTAATCAATAAAATAATCCCAACAGTGGATTAACTTAAATATAAGTGCAAATATCAGATCGCGCTTTTTTGATGGGAGGAGACCCTCTTTTACACAATAATTTTTTAAATAACCTTCTAACTATAGGTCACAAAAACCACAACCCAAAAACCACAAACTCTCACCAAAAACCAAAAACTCTCTACCATCTCACCAAACCACAAACTCTCACCATAAATAAAATAAATAAAATAAACAAAATGAATACAAAAGATAAAATAAATAAAAATAAAAACATAAATTAAAAGAACACAAACAAGATAAAGAACACAAACAAAATAAGGAAAATATATGTATTTAGTATAATAAAACAATTAAAATAAAATAAAATAAAATAAAATAAATACCACATAACATAATTAATATTAAACCCAACATAAATCACAATACAAAATAATATAAAATAAACATAAAATAATTAATATTAAATAAACTCTGAATAAAATATTAAATAAACTCTGAATAAAGTATAAGACGTTAGCAAATAAAAAATATAAACATTCAAACAAATAATATAAAATAAACTATAATTTTGAATATAATAAATTAAACAGTTTTTAAATAAAATAAAATAATAAATTTAAAAATAATATAAATTGAGAAAAATTTTTCAATTGAGAAATTAAAACATAAAACACAAAACAAAACTCTAAATTAAAATATAAAATAAAACTCTAAATTAACTAATTAAAATATAAAATAAATTTAAAATAATACAAAAATCTCTATCACAAAAAAACACCCTATCACAAAAATAACTCTGCCACACAAATTTAAAATCTCTCTACCACACCAACCTAGAAAAATTTAAAATAATACAAAAATCTCTATCACAAAAAAACACCCTATCACAAAAATAACTCTGCCACACAAATTTAAAATCTCTCTACCACACCAACCTAGAAAAATCTAAAATCTCTCTGCCACACCAACCTAAAAAATATACCAACCAAAAATATACCAACCATAAAATCTCTTTGCCACACCAACCTAAAAAATCTCTACCATACCAATCTATACAAACCTCTTTACCAACCTTTAACAATAAATTTTTTTGACAAAAACATAGACAGAAGACATATATTAAGACATTAACAAAGAATATACTAAAAAGAAAAATCAAGACACTTACCGATAAACACACTAAAAAGAACAAAACTGAGACATATATTCAGACACTAACATATATTCAGACATTAAGAAAAACTAAGAAAAAATACACTATGAGGAAATAAAAGACATTCACCTATAAAAACACCGAAACACACTAAAGACCGAAACCGAAACACACTAAAGAGAAAACATATATTCAGACACTTACAAAACTAAGGAAAAATACACTATGAAAAAATACACTATGAGGAAAAACAGGACATTTACTGAGAAACACACTAAAAAGGAAAAATATAAAAAACACAGCATGAGGAGAACACATTAAGAAGAAAAAACCGAAACACACTAAAGAGAAAACATATTAAGGAAAAAACACATTAAATAACGTACTAAGAAGGAATAATCGAGAAAACATACTAAGAAGAAAAAACATACTAAGAAACAAAAACAACCCAAGAAACATACTAAGAGACACACTAAGAAGAAACAACAGAGAAAACATACTAAAACAATCAAGAGAACATACTAAAAAATGTACTAAAACAATCGAGAAAACATACTAAGAAGACATAAAACGCCAACAAATTGACAACTTAAAATACTTACCATAATACACAAACAATGTAAGATATACAGTAGGAAAACAACCGAGAAAACATTCTAAAACAATCAAATAAAACTGACATCTTTAAATACCTTACTACAACATAAGCAAACAAAGAAACAACTGAAAACATACTAAGAAAACATACTAAGACAATATACCACGCCAACGACTAAACTGACAATTTTAACCAACATTTCTATGACACACAAACAACCTAAAAAACGCACTAAGAAGAAACAAACGAGAAAACATACGGAGAAAACAAGCACACTAAAAAACAAACACACTAAATAACAAACTACCGAATAAACTGACAACTTTAAACTAACACTACTACGACACAAAACAATCTAAGCAACACACATACTAAAAGAAATATTACCAACGAACAAACTGACAACTTTAAACCAACACTTTACTACTATACCACAAAAACAACAAAAAACTCACCCTAACGTACACAGCTTCCCCACCATAACAAAAGGACGCCGCAATGACGTGTTTTTGTATTTGTTCCTTTTTGTACCCACACTGAAAGTATATTTTTCAGTATGTATGTGATCGTTGCTATGTGCGGTTCGCGAGTTTTGTTTTAATGAAAACATCATCGTTCGTTTTTTAAAATAAAAGTTAAGGATCCGTACAGACTGAAAGAAGTATTTTCAAGGTATTTATTTTATTTTTGTTTTATTATTATTTATTATAATTTTTGATTTTTTTCGTTCAATCGTTTGTATGAATATGTGTATGCGTATATTTTTATACAAAAAAGATTGCATGATTCTCCTGTGTTTGTGTTTATTTGTTTTATTCGTTTTTTTCTGAATGAATGCGTGTTTTTTGTGTATATTGGCATGTATGCTCGTTCTGTTATGAACAGAGTAACATGCTAAATGTTTTTTTATTAGGTATGAATGCTTAATTTTTTACAATTTTCTTTTGATTAGCCTTAGTTTTTTCGAATGTGTAACATTCAGTTTATAGAGGGTTGGTAGGATAATTTTTAATTTTTAAATCCTTCTGATGAGCTTACTTGGTGGTAAGCGAAAAGAATTCTTAAAGGAAACCCACGCGCCTACACGGCTTTAATTAAGGCATTAGGTAATAGGTCGTATTTCACTTTTTTCATCGGGCTGAATATCTTTTTTACCATTTTTACAGCTTCCTTATTTTTCTATTGTTAAGCTCCCACTTAGCAATTGGAAATCCTATCCCAAATATCCCAAACATTTTTTCTATTGTTAAGCTCCCACTTAGCAATTGGAAATCCTATCCCAAATATCCCAAACATTTTTTCCATTCAACCCACCATTCTCTTTTTTAGATGAGCTAGGTTTATAATAATATTTATTCAAAATTTTTTTATTTCAGATAGTAAATTATCTGGTTAATAATTATTATTATTATTATTATTCATGAATTTTTTATAGTATATTATTTATTATTTCTCCTAAGTTTCTTCCTTCTTTATTTTTAATCGCTCTTTATTATATTTTTTTGTTTATTACTTATACTTATTTTTTGGTATTTTTTATTTTTATTACATATTTTTTATTTATTATATATCTTTATATATTTTCATATGTAAGAACAGATTAGATTTTGAATAGGTAAAATTAGTTGACAGTAGCTAGACTTGAGATGAGAATGATTTTATTCTTATCTCAAGTCAACTGATACTCAGTGAGAGTAAGTTATTTATGCTCTCACTTTGAGTGTAGTTAGATGACTACGGACACAGACAGGACTTAGTGGCTTTTAGTAAATTGACCCGTCTCTAGCTCCCTTTGGCAAAGTGCGTTGACACTTTGTTTAAAATTATCAATGTTGTTTTTAACAAAGGTTGCGGGCCGGCTCGCAGCTTTTGGGAGGAACAAAGTGTTGATACGCTTTGCCATACACACATCAAAGAACTTGATGTTACCATCTAGTTGTGTCTTTAGGAAGGTCGCAGTCCATAACCTCTAATGGCCAATACGAGGTTCGACTGAGGGGTGGGCCATTGAACAACCTTGTCTGTGGGGTTTGTTTAATATTAAAATCTACCCTGTCTGATAATAGAGAACGTTGAGGTAGAATATTGAGGAAGTATTTATGAATTTTATCCAGAAATACTTCATTAATGCTCGTAGCCTTAAAAACGATCAACATTATAGAAAGTAGTACTAGGCCATTCTTGTCCCATGCAGTCTTTCTGGGACTTAGTATATAAGTTCCAATGTTCGTATTAAATACTAACATTAGTTATTAAGTATGTAATGTATTTTAAGATTTGGGGATGACAGGAAAGTTCCAAAAGAGTGTGCCCCTGACAAAATAAAGGGATGGCCACCTCTGTCATTGAATCTCCTTCAGAGAGCAAACCCACATATATTAACATTACCGGAGTGCCACATTTTCCTCTGGTCCACTAGTCACCATTTGTTTGAGTGACTTTGGATGAAACTATAGGGAAGTGGGGGATACCCGTCTTTTTAAATCTTTTAGGATTTTTGTGGGGATTTTCGAGGCGGCTAAAGAGAACCAGTGTGATGCTCTTTAGCAAAAATGTTTGCCTATCACACGCAGTTTTACACCTTATAAAATTAAAACCAAAAACATAACAAAAATTAAAATCAATAAAAATGGAAAAACTATAGTTTTCCATGTACGTTTGTTGTTGATCCTTTTCAGTGATGAACGTGCATGGAGGATTACCAGTGGTTTCCTTTTATGAGTGCCAATCGAATGTTATTTCGAGTTAATGAAGTAACACGGGTTATTTCGAGTTAATGAAATAACGCGGGATTGACATGCATGAGGAATCACCAGTGGTTTTCTTGTTTATAGCTTTTTGTGTACAGTGTCTATATAGTTTTTTGCAGACGGTCTCATACTTATGTTATGAGACTGTTAGCAACTGATGGTATGGATGCGTCGCAAGAATGTTGTAGAGAGAAAAGACCAAAATAACTTTTTGTAATACATCAGGGGGATTTATCTCTTGATGTAAATACGTAAATAATTAAAAAAGGAGACTCATCTCATCAATGAGTAGTAAATGAAAAAGTCTGATTTTTCTGCACTTTTTTCATAGGTTTTCATACTTAAAAATATGGAAAAATTTTTTTATATAGGAAAATGATTAGTTATATGTCGTGGCATATACATCGCCATAACTGGTGTTTCCAATATATGACTAACTCCATAATAGGTATAAGTTTTATATATTGAGAATCACAACTGGTGTACCCAATGTATGGCTAACTCCATAATAGGTATAAGCTCTATGCATGGGGACCCAGAACTGGTGTATCCAATATGTGGCTAACCCTATAATAAGTATATGTTTATATATTGAGAGTCACTAGTGGCAGTGATGGGATGTATTATAGCGTTTTGTCGCGTAAATGCCTAGGAATTGTGTCTCCAAAACGGAGCACATTGTAGCTATGTGATGCTATTTTTGTTGAATTAGGAGGCAATGTAACCCAAAAATGAGAGTTATATAATATCGAACTTAGTTCTTTGTTTTTTATTTCTCTCATTGGATTACATCGTAGCGTTTCTTACGTGTTAAAGATTTAAAGATTTTCGACTAGGTTTGCATTATAGTTTGGTATGTATAGCTGCTGGTTTATATGTATTATTTCCACTAATGCATGTGAAGCAGTTGTTGTCCATGCTAGATTGTATTAGCGGAGTAGGGAAAATCGTTTATTAGAAAAAATTGATAAAAAGATGATGGAAATTACAGGCTTGTTTTCTATCATCTTTAATCAATAAAATAATCCCAACAGTGGATTAACTTAAATATAAGTGCAAATATCAGATCGCGCTTTTTTGATGGGAGGAGACCCTCTTTTACACAATAATTTTTTAAATAACCTTCTAACTATAGGTCACAAAAACCACAACCCAAAAACCACAAACTCTCACCAAAAACCAAAAACTCTCTACCATCTCACCAAACCACAAACTCTCACCATAAATAAAATAAATAAAATAAACAAAATGAATACAAAAGATAAAATAAATAAAAATAAAAACATAAATTAAAAGAACACAAACAAGATAAAGAACACAAACAAAATAAGGAAAATATATGTATTTAGTATAATAAAACAATTAAAATAAAATAAAATAAAATAAAATAAATACCACATAACATAATTAATATTAAACCCAACATAAATCACAATACAAAATAATATAAAATAAACATAAAATAATTAATATTAAATAAACTCTGAATAAAATATTAAATAAACTCTGAATAAAGTATAAGACGTTAGCAAATAAAAAATATAAACATTCAAACAAATAATATAAAATAAACTATAATTTTGAATATAATAAATTAAACAGTTTTTAAATAAAATAAAATAATAAATTTAAAAATAATATAAATTGAGAAAAATTTTTCAATTGAGAAATTAAAACATAAAACACAAAACAAAACTCTAAATTAAAATATAAAATAAAACTCTAAATTAACTAATTAAAATATAAAATAAATTTAAAATAATACAAAAATCTCTATCACAAAAAAACACCCTATCACAAAAATAACTCTGCCACACAAATTTAAAATCTCTCTACCACACCAACCTAGAAAAATTTAAAATAATACAAAAATCTCTATCACAAAAAAACACCCTATCACAAAAATAACTCTGCCACACAAATTTAAAATCTCTCTACCACACCAACCTAGAAAAATCTAAAATCTCTCTGCCACACCAACCTAAAAAATATACCAACCAAAAATATACCAACCATAAAATCTCTTTGCCACACCAACCTAAAAAATCTCTACCATACCAATCTATACAAACCTCTTTACCAACCTTTAACAATAAATTTTTTTGACAAAAACATAGACAGAAGACATATATTAAGACATTAACAAAGAATATACTAAAAAGAAAAATCAAGACACTTACCGATAAACACACTAAAAAGAACAAAACTGAGACATATATTCAGACACTAACATATATTCAGACATTAAGAAAAACTAAGAAAAAATACACTATGAGGAAATAAAAGACATTCACCTATAAAAACACCGAAACACACTAAAGACCGAAACCGAAACACACTAAAGAGAAAACATATATTCAGACACTTACAAAACTAAGGAAAAATACACTATGAAAAAATACACTATGAGGAAAAACAGGACATTTACTGAGAAACACACTAAAAAGGAAAAATATAAAAAACACAGCATGAGGAGAACACATTAAGAAGAAAAAACCGAAACACACTAAAGAGAAAACATATTAAGGAAAAAACACATTAAATAACGTACTAAGAAGGAATAATCGAGAAAACATACTAAGAAGAAAAAACATACTAAGAAACAAAAACAACCCAAGAAACATACTAAGAGACACACTAAGAAGAAACAACAGAGAAAACATACTAAAACAATCAAGAGAACATACTAAAAAATGTACTAAAACAATCGAGAAAACATACTAAGAAGACATAAAACGCCAACAAATTGACAACTTAAAATACTTACCATAATACACAAACAATGTAAGATATACAGTAGGAAAACAACCGAGAAAACATTCTAAAACAATCAAATAAAACTGACATCTTTAAATACCTTACTACAACATAAGCAAACAAAGAAACAACTGAAAACATACTAAGAAAACATACTAAGACAATATACCACGCCAACGACTAAACTGACAATTTTAACCAACATTTCTATGACACACAAACAACCTAAAAAACGCACTAAGAAGAAACAAACGAGAAAACATACGGAGAAAACAAGCACACTAAAAAACAAACACACTAAATAACAAACTACCGAATAAACTGACAACTTTAAACTAACACTACTACGACACAAAACAATCTAAGCAACACACATACTAAAAGAAATATTACCAACGAACAAACTGACAACTTTAAACCAACACTTTACTACTATACCACAAAAACAACAAAAAACTCACCCTAACGTACACAGCTTCCCCACCATAACAAAAGGACGCCGCAATGACGTGTTTTTGTATTTGTTCCTTTTTGTACCCACACTGAAAGTATATTTTTCAGTATGTATGTGATCGTTGCTATGTGCGGTTCGCGAGTTTTGTTTTAATGAAAACATCATCGTTCGTTTTTTAAAATAAAAGTTAAGGATCCGTACAGACTGAAAGAAGTATTTTCAAGGTATTTATTTTATTTTTGTTTTATTATTATTTATTATAATTTTTGATTTTTTTCGTTCAATCGTTTGTATGAATATGTGTATGCGTATATTTTTATACAAAAAAGATTGCATGATTCTCCTGTGTTTGTGTTTATTTGTTTTATTCGTTTTTTTCTGAATGAATGCGTGTTTTTTGTGTATATTGGCATGTATGCTCGTTCTGTTATGAACAGAGTAACATGCTAAATGTTTTTTTATTAGGTATGAATGCTTAATTTTTTACAATTTTCTTTTGATTAGCCTTAGTTTTTTCGAATGTGTAACATTCAGTTTATAGAGGGTTGGTAGGATAATTTTTAATTTTTAAATCCTTCTGATGAGCTTACTTGGTGGTAAGCGAAAAGAATTCTTAAAGGAAACCCACGCGCCTACACGGCTTTAATTAAGGCATTAGGTAATAGGTCGTATTTCACTTTTTTCATCGGGCTGAATATCTTTTTTACCATTTTTACAGCTTCCTTATTTTTCTATTGTTAAGCTCCCACTTAGCAATTGGAAATCCTATCCCAAATATCCCAAACATTTTTTCCATTCAACCCACCATTCTCTTTTTTAGATGAGCTAGGTTTATAATAATATTTATTCAAAATTTTTTTATTTCAGATAGTAAATTATCTGGTTAATAATTATTATTATTATTATTATTCATGAATTTTTTATAGTATATTATTTATTATTTCTCCTAAGTTTCTTCCTTCTTTATTTTTAATCGCTCTTTATTATATTTTTTTGTTTATTACTTATACTTATTTTTTGGTATTTTTTATTTTTATTACATATTTTTTATTTATTATATATCTTTATATATTTTCATATGTAAGAACAGATTAGATTTTGAATAGGTAAAATTAGTTGACAGTAGCTAGACTTGAGATGAGAATGATTTTATTCTTATCTCAAGTCAACTGATACTCAGTGAGAGTAAGTTATTTATGCTCTCACTTTGAGTGTAGTTAGATGACTACGGACACAGACAGGACTTAGTGGCTTTTAGTAAATTGACCCGTCTCTAGCTCCCTTTGGCAAAGTGCGTTGACACTTTGTTTAAAATTATCAATGTTGTTTTTAACAAAGGTTGCGGGCCGGCTCGCAGCTTTTGGGAGGAACAAAGTGTTGATACGCTTTGCCATACACACATCAAAGGGTTTGGCATGCATGAGGAATTACCAGTGGTTTTCTTGTTCATGGTTTTTTGTGTACAGTGTCTGTATAGTCTTTTGTTAGACGGTCTCATACTTATGTTATGAGACTGTTGGCAATTGATAGTATGGATGCGTCGCAAGAATGTTGTGGACAGAAAAGACCCATATAACCTTTTTGCAATGCATCAAGGAATAATTTTTTCTTGATGTAAGTGCATAATTTTTTTAAAAAGGGAGATTCATCTCATCAATAGGTAGTTTATGTAAAATATCTGTTTTTCTGCGCCTTTTTATAGTTTTTTATAAAAAAATTTTTTTTGATAGGAAAATGATTAGCTAGATGTCGTGGCATATACATCACCACAACTGGTGTTTCCAATATATGACTAACTCCATAATAGGTATAAGTTCTATATGTTGAGAACCACAACTGGTGTATCCAATACATATATGGCTAACTCCATAATAGGTATAAGTCATGTGTATTGAGAACCAGAACTGGTGTATCCAATATATGGTCTAACCCTATAATCAGTATATGTTCTGTATATTGAGAGGCACTAGTAGCAGTAGTGGGATGTATTACAGCGTTTTGTCGCGTAAATGCCTAGGGATTGTGTCTCCATAAATCATTCGGAACACATTGTCGCAATATGATGCAATTTTTGCTGAATAGGAGGCAATGTAATCCAAAAATGAGAGTTATATAATATCGAACTTAGTTCTTTGTTTTTTATTTCTCTCATTGGATTACATCGTAGCGTTTCTTACGTGTTAAAGATTTCACAGATTTTCGACTAGGTTTGCATTATAGTTTGGCATGTATAGCTACTAATTTATATGTATTATTTTCACTAATACATATGAAGACGGTTGTTGTCCATGCTAGATTCTATTAGCAGAGTAGGGATTATTGGTTTATTAGAAAAATTGATAAAGAGATGATAGAAACTACAGGCTTGTTTTTCTATCATCTTCATTCAATAAAATAATCCCAACAGTGGGAAAACTTAAACACAGGTGAAAATTTCAGATTGCGTCTTTTGATGGGAGGAAACCCTCCTTTAAACAATAAGTTTTTAAAAATTCATTCTTATTAGGCCACAAACCAAAAACCAACCAAACCAAACCAAAACTCTCTACCATCTCACCAAAAAATCAAATAAATTAAAACTATAAAATAAAAATCAAATGAATCAAAAACCATAAAAAAATAAAATAAATAAAATAAAAAATAAAAAATAAAATAAATAAAATATATAAAATAAATAAAATAAATAAAATTAATTAAATAAATAAAATAAATACAATAAATAAAATAAATAAAATAAATAAAATAAATAAAATAAATAAAATAAATAAAATAAATAAATAAAATAAATAAAATAAATAAAATAAATAAAATAAATAAAATAAATAAAATAAATAAAATAAATAAAATAAATAAAATAAATAAAATAAATAAAATAAATAAAATAAATAAAATAAATAAAATAAATAAAATAAATAAAATAAATAAAATAAATAAAATAAATAAAATAAATAAAATAAATAAAATAAATAAAATAAATAAAATAAATAAAATAAATAAAATAAATAAAATAAATAAAATAAATAAAATAAATAAAATAAATAAAATAAATAAAATAAATAAAATAAATAAAATAAATAAAATAAATAAAATAAATAAAATAAATAAAATAAATAAAATAAATAAAATAAATAAAATAAATAAAATAAATAAAATAAATAAAATAAATAAAATAAATAAAATAAATAAAATAAATAAAATAAATAAAATAAATAAAATAAATAAAATAAATAAAATAAATAAAATAAATAAAATAAATAAAATAAATAAAATAAATAAAATAAATAAAATAAATAAAATAAATAAAATAAATAAAATAAATAAAATAAATAAAATAAATAAAATAAATAAAATAAATAAAATAAATAAAATAAATAAAATAAATAAAATAAATAAAATAAATAAAATAAATAAAATAAATAAAATAAATAAAATAAATAAAATAAATAAAATAAATAAAATAAATAAAATAAATAAAATAAATAAAATAAATAAAATAAATAAAATAAATAAAATAAATAAAATAAATAAAATAAATAAAATAAATGAAATAAATAAAATAAATAATATAAATAAAATAAATAAAATAAATAAAATAAATAAAATAAATAAAATAAATAAAATAAATAAAATAAATAAAATAAATAAAATAAATAAAATAAATAAAATAAATAAAATAAATAAAATAAATAAAATAAATAAAATAAATAAAATAAATAAAATAAATAAAATAAATAAAATAAATAAAATAAATAAAATAAATAAAATAAATAAAATAAATAAAATAAATAAAATAAATAAAATAAATAAAATAAATAAAATAAATAAAATAAATAAAATAAATAAAATAAATAAAATAAATAAAATAAATAAAATAAATAAAATAAATAAAATAAATAAAATAAATAAAATAAATAAAATAAATAAAATAAATAAAATAAATAAAATAAATAAAATAAATAAAATAAATAAAATAAATAAAATAAATAAAATAAATAAAATAAATAAAATAAATAAAATAAATAAAATAAATAAAATAAATAAAATAAATAAAATAAATAAAATAAATAAAATAAATAAAATAAATAAAATAAATAAAATAAATAAAATAAATAAAATAAATAAAATAAATAAAATATATAAAATAAATAAAATAAATAAAAACACATAAAAACAACAAGATAAATAATTAAAAATCTCGTCACCAAACAAAAAATCTCTACCAAATCTATACACCAACCCTAAAAAATCTCTCCACCAAATCTATACACCAACCCTAAAAACTCTCTACATCACCCTAAAAACCCAAAAACCTCTACACCAACCAACAAAAAAATCTCTGCACCAACCAACAAAAACTCTTTACAAACCTACATACTAAAAACCGAAAAAGACACTAACGAAGAAATACACAATTAAAAGACAGTTACAGAAGAGATACGCTTACAGAAGATACACACTAAATAAAAGACACTTACAGAAGAGATACACTTACAGAAGATATACATTTACATAAAAACACATTTACAGAAGACTTACATAAAATAATAACAAGAACCTTACACCAATACTATCAGAACAAGAAGATAACAAAAACACACTAACGAAAAAAACGAACTAGCGAAGAAAAACATACAGAAGAATTACAATAAATAAAAGCAATAGATACTACCCAACACTGACCGAAGCTAACAAGAAGATTTCTGCAACAACCAAGAAGAAACACACTAATAAAAGACACTTACAGAAGAGATACACTTACAGAAGATACACACAAAATAGAAAGAAACACACTAATAATAGATACTTACAGAAGAGATACACTTACAGAAGATTTTAACTATATAAAGACATTTACATGTACACTAAGAGATTATTTACAGAAGAAATGCACTTACAGAATAATACATTTACAGAAGATTTACATAAAATAATAACAGAACCTTACAGAAGAAATACACTTACAGAAAAATACACTTACAGAAGATTTACACAAAATAATTTACACCAGTACTATAAGAACAAGAAGATAACAAAAGCACAATAACGAACAAATAACGCACTAACGAAAAAAATACTTACAGAACAATTACAATAAATAATAACTAAGACACACTAACGAAGAGAAACACACAGAAGAAATTACACAAAACAATAACAAGAACTTTACACCAACACAGACTGAGTTTACAAGAAGATCCAACATCAACCGAAACTAACGGAAAAATACTTATAGAACAATTACAATAAATAATAACTAAGACACACTAACGAAGAGAAACACGCATAAGAAATTACACAAAACAATAACAAGAACTTTATACCAACACAGACCGAGTTTACAAGAAGATCCAACATCAACCGAAACTAACGAACAAGAAGACACTTCCCAACACTGACCGAAGTTAACAGGAAGATACACAAACAAAATACATACTTACAGAAGATTTGCACTAAACAATAACAATGAACCTTACACCAATACTTTAGGAACAAGAAGATAACAAAAACACACTAACGAACAAACACATACTAACGAGGAAAAACATACTTACAAAAGAATTACAACTAACGAAGAATTACAACTAACGAAGAAAAACGAAAAAACTACACCAACACAGAAACTAACTAACAAGTTGATACCCAACACTGACCGAAGCTAACAAGAATATACACAAACAAAATACCAACAAAAACTAACTATACATAAAAACAACCGATACTAACTAACAAGAAGATACTACACAACACTGACCGAAGCTAACAAGAAGATACAAAAACAAAATACCAAAAATAACTTACCACACACAAAACAAAAACTGAAACTAACACTGACCGAAGCTCACTGGAAGATACACGATAACAAAAAATACCAACTAACATAATACTTACCATACATACACATATAGCCAAATACTTACCATACACAAAACAAAACAATACTTACCATACACAAAACAAAACAAAAACTCACCCCAACGTAAGACACCAAAACGCCGTTATGCTGCGTTTTGGAATTAAAATAGTTTCTCCTCCTTGTTTTTTCTGTTTTTATCCACATTGAAAATATAGCTTTCAGTTCGTGCGCGATCCTTATTATGTGCGGTACGCGAGTATTTTGTTAAAGTTTTAATTCTTTTAAATACATTTACGCTCGTTATTAAAAAAACTAATAAAACAAAGGATTCGTGTGGACTGAAGGTGATATTTCCAAGGTATTTTTTTTATAGTATATAATATTTTATTCATTTTTTATAATTTGTTTGTACGAATGTATGCGTGTTTTGTGTTTTTCTTATAAAAAAGTTTGAATGATCCTCTTGTGTTTGCTTAAAATGTTTTATTGCTGTTTTTGATGAATGTATGTATGCGTGATTGGCATGTACGTTCGTTCATCTATGGATGCTTATGCGCATCTATACATGGACGGAGCGTCGTGTTAAATGTTTTATTTGGCATGAATGTTCTAATTTTTAGCCTATTTGATTAGTCTTAGATTGTTTCGAATGGGTAACATTCAGTTTTTAGAGGGTTGGTAGGGAAAATTAATTATCGAAAAGCCTTCTGATGAGCTTACTTGGCAGTAAGCGAAAAAACGTTTTCAAGGTAGCCCGTGCGCCTTCACGGCTAGGCTTAGGCAATAGGTCGGTTTTAACTTTTTCATCGGGTTGTATATCTTCTTTTCAGCTTCCTACACTCTTACTGTTGAGCTCCCACTCGGCAGTGAGATTTCCTATTCCCACGTTTTTTCCACCCAACCCACCTGTTTCTTATAGATGAGCTAGGTCCTATATATTTTCAACTTGTTGTGTTGTTGGTTGGAGTCGGGATGAACGTAACTTTTAGTATTCAATACTGAAAGTGTTCGTTTGTTTTGGCTTAGAATTGACAGCGTAGTCGGTTGAATTTATTAAGGAGTTTTTTTATATTATATTTATATATATTCAATTTTTTCTTTATCAGATAGTAAATTATCTGGAAAATAATATTTTATTTATTATTTAGATTATTATTTAAAATAATTTGGTTTAGTTTATCGTTTATTGTTTTTATGTATCTTATGTATTTTTGTTTTTAGATTTTTTATTTATCAATTTTATTTGGGTTTTTATTAATTATTTTTATTATTTTTTATTTATTTCTGCTTAAGATTTTTTTATTATGTAATTTTAATAGGTACAGATTAGACTTTGTTTAGGAATAGAGAACTGTAGTTTTACTTAAACTGAGAATGCTTTTTAGTTCTCTTTTTAAGTCAACAGCACTTGGTGAGAGTGAGTTATTTTTTCACTTCTCATTCTAAGTGTTGTTAGGGAACAACGTACAAGGACATGACTTAGTGGCTTTTTGATTTAACCCGTCTTTAGCCCCCTTTTGGCAAAGTGTGTTGACACTTTGTTAAAGTTTCGAAATTTTGTTTTTAACAAAGGTTGCGGGGTACCTCGCGGCTTTTGGGCGGAACAAGGTGTCGAAACACTTTGCCAAACACATCAAAGAAAAAGTTGAAACTTTCATTAAAATGTGTGTGTCATGTCCATTTTATTTCCTACAGGGTCATGTCTAGCATAAAATTTAAGATGAAAAAAAGACCTATCCAATGGTGCTACTTTCATCGCGCTATGATTATTGGTTGCTGAGTTATGAAAAAAAAAGTTGAAACTTTCATTAAAATGTGTGTGTCATGTCCATTTTATTTCCTACAGGGTCATGTCTAGCATAAAATTTAAGATGAAAAAAAGACCTATCCAATGGTGCTACTTTCATCGCGCTATGATTATTGGTTGCTGAGTTATGAAAAAAAAAGTTGAAACTTTCATTAAAATGTGTGTGTCATGTCCATTTTATTTCCTACAGGGTCATGTCTAGCATAAAATTTAAGATGAAAAAAAGACCTATCCAATGGTGCTACTTTCATCGCGCTATGATTATTGGTTGCTGAGTTATGAAAAAAAAAGTTGAAACTTTCATTAAAATGTGTGTGTCATGTCCATTTTATTTCCTACAGGGTCATGTCTAGCATAAAATTTAAGATGAAAAAAAGACCTATCCAATGGTGCTACTTTCATCGCGCTATGATTATTGGTTGCTGAGTTATGAAAAAAAAAGTTGAAACTTTCATTAAAATGTGTGTGTCATGTCCATTTTATTTCCTACAGGGTCATGTCTAGCATAAAATTTAAGATGAAAAAAAGACCTATCCAATGGTGCTACTTTCATCGCGCTATGATTATTGGTTGCTGAGTTATGAAAAAAAAAGTTGAAACTTTCATTAAAATGTGTGTGTCATGTCCATTTTATTTCCTACAGGGTCATGTCTAGCATAAAATTTAAGATGAAAAAAAGACCTATCCAATGGTGCTACTTTCATCGCGCTATGATTATTGGTTGCTGAGTTATGAAAAAAAAAGTTGAAACTTTCATTAAAATGTGTGTGTCATGTCCATTTTATTTCCTACAGGGTCATGTCTAGCATAAAATTTAAGATGAAAAAAAGACCTATCCAATGGTGCTACTTTCATATATTTCTTTAAAAAATTTACATGTTATTATACCAAGAGTTGATTAAAAAAAAATTACATGTTATTATACCAAGAGTTGATTGTTATTATTATAATAATTACATGTTATTATACCAAGAGTTGATTGTTTTCCACCGCCCCCCAAACCCCCTATAACACATCAAATCAAGCGCTCGCTGCTAGTTTAGCATAAAACGTTGATTCGATCTGGTGTTAATTGTATTATGTAGTGTTTGCTACTTGCTTATATTCTAACAAATCGTCAAAAAGTATCACTGAACTATATTATTTTCTTTTACGCTTGCAAGTACGTTCAATGTAAAATTTTACTTCGAATCCTAGCATAAAATTTAAGATGAAAAAAAGACCTATCCAATGGTGCTACTTTCATCGCGCTATGATTATTGGTTGCTGAGTTATGAAAAAAAAAGTTGAAACTTTCATTAAAATGTGTGTGTCATGTCCATTTTATTTCCTACAGGGTCATGTCTAGCATAAAATTTAAGATGAAAAAAAGACCTATCCAATGGTGCTACTTTCATCGCGCTATGATTATTGGTTGCTGAGTTATGAAAAAAAAAGTTGAAACTTTCATTAAAATGTGTGTGTCATGTCCATTTTATTTCCTACAGGGTCATGTCTAGCATAAAATTTAAGATGAAAAAAAGACCTATCCAATGGTGCTACTTTCATCGCGCTATGATTATTGGTTGCTGAGTTATGAAAAAAAAAGTTGAAACTTTCATTAAAATGTGTGTGTCATGTCCATTTTATTTCCTACAGGGTCATGTCTAGCATAAAATTTAAGATGAAAAAAAGACCTATCCAATGGTGCTACTTTCATCGCGCTATGATTATTGGTTGCTGAGTTATGAAAAAAAAAGTTGAAACTTTCATTAAAATGTGTGTGTCATGTCCATTTTATTTCCTACAGGGTCATGTCTAGCATAAAATTTAAGATGAAAAAAAGACCTATCCAATGGTGCTACTTTCATCGCGCTATGATTATTGGTTGCTGAGTTATGAAAAAAAAAGTTGAAACTTTCATTAAAATGTGTGTGTCATGTCCATTTTATTTCCTACAGGGTCATGTCTAGCATAAAATTTAAGATGAAAAAAAGACCTATCCAATGGTGCTACTTTCATCGCGCTATGATTATTGGTTGCTGAGTTATGAAAAAAAAAGTTGAAACTTTCATTAAAATGTGTGTGTCATGTCCATTTTATTTCCTACAGGGTCATGTCTAGCATAAAATTTAAGATGAAAAAAAGACCTATCCAATGGTGCTACTTTCATCGCGCTATGATTATTGGTTGCTGAGTTATGAAAAAAAAAGTTGAAACTTTCATTAAAATGTGTGTGTCATGTCCATTTTATTTCCTACAGGGTCATGTCTAGCATAAAATTTAAGATGAAAAAAAGACCTATCCAATGGTGCTACTTTCATCGCGCTATGATTATTGGTTGCTGAGTTATGAAAAAAAAAGTTGAAACTTTCATTAAAATGTGTGTGTCATGTCCATTTTATTTCCTACAGGGTCATGTCTAGCATAAAATTTAAGATGAAAAAAAGACCTATCCAATGGTGCTACTTTCATATATTTCTTTAAAAAATTTACATGTTATTATACCAAGAGTTGATTAAAAAAAAATTACATGTTATTATACCAAGAGTTGATTGTTATTATTATAATAATTACATGTTATTATACCAAGAGTTGATTGTTATTATTATAATAATTACATGTTATTATACCAAGAGTTGATTGTTTTCCACCGCCCCCCAAACCCCCTATAACACATCAAATCAAGCGCTCGCTGCTAGTTTAGCATAAAACGTTGATTCGATCTGGTGTTAATTGTATTATGTAGTGTTTGCTACTTGCTTATATTCTAACAAATCGTCAAAAAGTATCACTGAACTATATTATTTTCTTTTACGCTTGCAAGTACGTTCAATGTAAAATTTTACTTCGAATCCTAGCATAAAATTTAAG
This sequence comes from Pherbina coryleti, assembly GCA_943735915.1. Taxonomy (NCBI): domain Eukaryota; kingdom Metazoa; phylum Arthropoda; class Insecta; order Diptera; family Sciomyzidae; genus Pherbina; species Pherbina coryleti. The sequence continues at coordinate 18,246,042 of OX030953.1, read as the reverse complement.
ATGAAAAAAAGACCTATCCAATGGTGCTACTTTCATCGCGCTATGATTATTGGTTGCTGAGTTATGAAAAAAAAAGTTGAAACTTTCATTAAAATGTGTGTGTCATGTCCATTTTATTTCCTACAGGGTCATGTCTAGCATAAAATTTAAGATGAAAAAAAGACCTATCCAATGGTGCTACTTTCATCGCGCTATGATTATTGGTTGCTGAGTTATGAAAAAAAAAGTTGAAACTTTCATTAAAATGTGTGTGTCATGTCCATTTTATTTCCTACAGGGTCATGTCTAGCATAAAATTTAAGATGAAAAAAAGACCTATCCAATGGTGCTACTTTCATCGCGCTATGATTATTGGTTGCTGAGTTATGAAAAAAAAAGTTGAAACTTTCATTAAAATGTGTGTGTCATGTCCATTTTATTTCCTACAGGGTCATGTCTAGCATAAAATTTAAGATGAAAAAAAGACCTATCCAATGGTGCTACTTTCATCGCGCTATGATTATTGGTTGCTGAGTTATGAAAAAAAAAGTTGAAACTTTCATTAAAATGTGTGTGTCATGTCCATTTTATTTCCTACAGGGTCATGTCTAGCATAAAATTTAAGATGAAAAAAAGACCTATCCAATGGTGCTACTTTCATCGCGCTATGATTATTGGTTGCTGAGTTATGAAAAAAAAAGTTGAAACTTTCATTAAAATGTGTGTGTCATGTCCATTTTATTTCCTACAGGGTCATGTCTAGCATAAAATTTAAGATGAAAAAAAGACCTATCCAATGGTGCTACTTTCATCGCGCTATGATTATTGGTTGCTGAGTTATGAAAAAAAAAGTTGAAACTTTCATTAAAATGTGTGTGTCATGTCCATTTTATTTCCTACAGGGTCATGTCTAGCATAAAATTTAAGATGAAAAAAAGACCTATCCAATGGTGCTACTTTCATATATTTCTTTAAAAAATTTACATGTTATTATACCAAGAGTTGATTAAAAAAAAATTACATGTTATTATACCAAGAGTTGATTGTTATTATTATAATAATTACATGTTATTATACCAAGAGTTGATTGTTTTCCACCGCCCCCCAAACCCCCTATAACACATCAAATCAAGCGCTCGCTGCTAGTTTAGCATAAAACGTTGATTCGATCTGGTGTTAATTGTATTATGTAGTGTTTGCTACTTGCTTATATTCTAACAAATCGTCAAAAAGTATCACTGAACTATATTATTTTCTTTTACGCTTGCAAGTACGTTCAATGTAAAATTTTACTTCGAATCCTAGCATAAAATTTAAGATGAAAAAAAGACCTATCCAATGGTGCTACTTTCATCGCGCTATGATTATTGGTTGCTGAGTTATGAAAAAAAAAGTTGAAACTTTCATTAAAATGTGTGTGTCATGTCCATTTTATTTCCTACAGGGTCATGTCTAGCATAAAATTTAAGATGAAAAAAAGACCTATCCAATGGTGCTACTTTCATCGCGCTATGATTATTGGTTGCTGAGTTATGAAAAAAAAAGTTGAAACTTTCATTAAAATGTGTGTGTCATGTCCATTTTATTTCCTACAGGGTCATGTCTAGCATAAAATTTAAGATGAAAAAAAGACCTATCCAATGGTGCTACTTTCATCGCGCTATGATTATTGGTTGCTGAGTTATGAAAAAAAAAGTTGAAACTTTCATTAAAATGTGTGTGTCATGTCCATTTTATTTCCTACAGGGTCATGTCTAGCATAAAATTTAAGATGAAAAAAAGACCTATCCAATGGTGCTACTTTCATCGCGCTATGATTATTGGTTGCTGAGTTATGAAAAAAAAAGTTGAAACTTTCATTAAAATGTGTGTGTCATGTCCATTTTATTTCCTACAGGGTCATGTCTAGCATAAAATTTAAGATGAAAAAAAGACCTATCCAATGGTGCTACTTTCATCGCGCTATGATTATTGGTTGCTGAGTTATGAAAAAAAAAGTTGAAACTTTCATTAAAATGTGTGTGTCATGTCCATTTTATTTCCTACAGGGTCATGTCTAGCATAAAATTTAAGATGAAAAAAAGACCTATCCAATGGTGCTACTTTCATCGCGCTATGATTATTGGTTGCTGAGTTATGAAAAAAAAAGTTGAAACTTTCATTAAAATGTGTGTGTCATGTCCATTTTATTTCCTACAGGGTCATGTCTAGCATAAAATTTAAGATGAAAAAAAGACCTATCCAATGGTGCTACTTTCATATATTTCTTTAAAAAATTTACATGTTATTATACCAAGAGTTGATTAAAAAAAAATTACATGTTATTATACCAAGAGTTGATTGTTATTATTATAATAATTACATGTTATTATACCAAGAGTTGATTGTTTTCCACCGCCCCCCAAACCCCCTATAACACATCAAATCAAGCGCTCGCTGCTAGTTTAGCATAAAACGTTGATTCGGTCTGGTGTTAATTGTATTATGTAGTGTTTGCTACTTGCTTATATTCTAACAAATCGTCAAAAAGTATCACTGAACTATATTATTTTCTTTTACGCTTGCAAGTACGTTCAATGTAAAATTTTACTTCGAATCCTAGCATAAAATTTAAGATGAAAAAAAGACCTATCCAATGGTGCTACTTTCATCGCGCTATGATTATTGGTTGCTGAGTTATGAAAAAAAAAGTTGAAACTTTCATTAAAATGTGTGTGTCATGTCCATTTTATTTCCTACAGGGTCATGTCTAGCATAAAATTTAAGATGAAAAAAAGACCTATCCAATGGTGCTACTTTCATCGCGCTATGATTATTGGTTGCTGAGTTATGAAAAAAAAAGTTGAAACTTTCATTAAAATGTGTGTGTCATGTCCATTTTATTTCCTACAGGGTCATGTCTAGCATAAAATTTAAGATGAAAAAAAGACCTATCCAATGGTGCTACTTTCATCGCGCTATGATTATTGGTTGCTGAGTTATGAAAAAAAAAGTTGAAACTTTCATTAAAATGTGTGTGTCATGTCCATTTTATTTCCTACAGGGTCATGTCTAGCATAAAATTTAAGATGAAAAAAAGACCTATCCAATGGTGCTACTTTCATCGCGCTATGATTATTGGTTGCTGAGTTATGAAAAAAAAAGTTGAAACTTTCATTAAAATGTGTGTGTCATGTCCATTTTATTTCCTACAGGGTCATGTCTAGCATAAAATTTAAGATGAAAAAAAGACCTATCCAATGGTGCTACTTTCATCGCGCTATGATTATTGGTTGCTGAGTTATGAAAAAAAAAGTTGAAACTTTCATTAAAATGTGTGTGTCATGTCCATTTTATTTCCTACAGGGTCATGTCTAGCATAAAATTTAAGATGAAAAAAAGACCTATCCAATGGTGCTACTTTCATCGCGCTATGATTATTGGTTGCTGAGTTATGAAAAAAAAAGTTGAAACTTTCATTAAAATGTGTGTGTCATGTCCATTTTATTTCCTACAGGGTCATGTCTAGCATAAAATTTAAGATGAAAAAAAGACCTATCCAATGGTGCTACTTTCATCGCGCTATGATTATTGGTTGCTGAGTTATGAAAAAAAAAGTTGAAACTTTCATTAAAATGTGTGTGTCATGTCCATTTTATTTCCTACAGGGTCATGTCTAGCATAAAATTTAAGATGAAAAAAAGACCTATCCAATGGTGCTACTTTCATCGCGCTATGATTATTGGTTGCTGAGTTATGAAAAAAAAAGTTGAAACTTTCATTAAAATGTGTGTGTCATGTCCATTTTATTTCCTACAGGGTCATGTCTAGCATAAAATTTAAGATGAAAAAAAGACCTATCCAATGGTGCTACTTTCATCGCGCTATGATTATTGGTTGCTGAGTTATGAAAAAAAAAGTTGAAACTTTCATTAAAATGTGTGTGTCATGTCCATTTTATTTCCTACAGGGTCATGTCTAGCATAAAATTTAAGATGAAAAAAAGACCTATCCAATGGTGCTACTTTCATATATTTCTTTAAAAAATTTACATGTTATTATACCAAGAGTTGATTAAAAAAAAATTACATGTTATTATACCAAGAGTTGATTGTTATTATTATAATAATTACATGTTATTATACCAAGAGTTGATTGTTTTCCACCGCCCCCCAAACCCCCTATAACACATCAAATCAAGCGCTCGCTGCTAGTTTAGCATAAAACGTTGATTCGATCTGGTGTTAATTGTATTATGTAGTGTTTGCTACTTGCTTATATTCTAACAAATCGTCAAAAAGTATCACTGAACTATATTATTTTCTTTTACGCTTGCAAGTACGTTCAATGTAAAATTTTACTTCGAATCCTAGCATAAAATTTAAGATGAAAAAAAGACCTATCCAATGGTGCTACTTTCATCGCGCTATGATTATTGGTTGCTGAGTTATGAAAAAAAAAGTTGAAACTTTCATTAAAATGTGTGTGTCATGTCCATTTTATTTCCTACAGGGTCATGTCTAGCATAAAATTTAAGATGAAAAAAAGACCTATCCAATGGTGCTACTTTCATCGCGCTATGATTATTGGTTGCTGAGTTATGAAAAAAAAAGTTGAAACTTTCATTAAAATGTGTGTGTCATGTCCATTTTATTTCCTACAGGGTCATGTCTAGCATAAAATTTAAGATGAAAAAAAGACCTATCCAATGGTGCTACTTTCATCGCGCTATGATTATTGGTTGCTGAGTTATGAAAAAAAAAGTTGAAACTTTCATTAAAATGTGTGTGTCATGTCCATTTTATTTCCTACAGGGTCATGTCTAGCATAAAATTTAAGATGAAAAAAAGACCTATCCAATGGTGCTACTTTCATCGCGCTATGATTATTGGTTGCTGAGTTATGAAAAAAAAAGTTGAAACTTTCATTAAAATGTGTGTGTCATGTCCATTTTATTTCCTACAGGGTCATGTCTAGCATAAAATTTAAGATGAAAAAAAGACCTATCCAATGGTGCTACTTTCATCGCGCTATGATTATTGGTTGCTGAGTTATGAAAAAAAAAGTTGAAACTTTCATTAAAATGTGTGTGTCATGTCCATTTTATTTCCTACAGGGTCATGTCTAGCATAAAATTTAAGATGAAAAAAAGACCTATCCAATGGTGCTACTTTCATCGCGCTATGATTATTGGTTGCTGAGTTATGAAAAAAAAAGTTGAAACTTTCATTAAAATGTGTGTGTCATGTCCATTTTATTTCCTACAGGGTCATGTCTAGCATAAAATTTAAGATGAAAAAAAGACCTATCCAATGGTGCTACTTTCATCGCGCTATGATTATTGGTTGCTGAGTTATGAAAAAAAAAGTTGAAACTTTCATTAAAATGTGTGTGTCATGTCCATTTTATTTCCTACAGGGTCATGTCTAGCATAAAATTTAAGATGAAAAAAAGACCTATCCAATGGTGCTACTTTCATCGCGCTATGATTATTGGTTGCTGAGTTATGAAAAAAAAAGTTGAAACTTTCATTAAAATGTGTGTGTCATGTCCATTTTATTTCCTACAGGGTCATGTCTAGCATAAAATTTAAGATGAAAAAAAGACCTATCCAATGGTGCTACTTTCATCGCGCTATGATTATTGGTTGCTGAGTTATGAAAAAAAAAGTTGAAACTTTCATTAAAATGTGTGTGTCATGTCCATTTTATTTCCTACAGGGTCATGTCTAGCATAAAATTTAAGATGAAAAAAAGACCTATCCAATGGTGCTACTTTCATCGCGCTATGATTATTGGTTGCTGAGTTATGAAAAAAAAAGTTGAAACTTTCATTAAAATGTGTGTGTCATGTCCATTTTATTTCCTACAGGGTCATGTCTAGCATAAAATTTAAGATGAAAAAAAGACCTATCCAATGGTGCTACTTTCATCGCGCTATGATTATTGGTTGCTGAGTTATGAAAAAAAAAGTTGAAACTTTCATTAAAATGTGTGTGTCATGTCCATTTTATTTCCTACAGGGTCATGTCTAGCATAAAATTTAAGATGAAAAAAAGACCTATCCAATGGTGCTACTTTCATATATTTCTTTAAAAAATTTACATGTTATTATACCAAGAGTTGATTAAAAAAAAATTACATGTTATTATACCAAGAGTTGATTGTTATTATTATAATAATTACATGTTATTATACCAAGAGTTGATTGTTTTCCACCGCCCCCCAAACCCCCTATAACACATCAAATCAAGCGCTCGCTGCTAGTTTAGCATAAAACGTTGATTCGATCTGGTGTTAATTGTATTATGTAGTGTTTGCTACTTGCTTATATTCTAACAAATCGTCAAAAAGTATCACTGAACTATATTATTTTCTTTTACGCTTGCAAGTACGTTCAATGTAAAATTTTACTTCGAATCCTAGCATAAAATTTAAGATGAAAAAAAGACCTATCCAATGGTGCTACTTTCATCGCGCTATGATTATTGGTTGCTGAGTTATGAAAAAAAAAGTTGAAACTTTCATTAAAATGTGTGTGTCATGTCCATTTTATTTCCTACAGGGTCATGTCTAGCATAAAATTTAAGATGAAAAAAAGACCTATCCAATGGTGCTACTTTCATCGCGCTATGATTATTGGTTGCTGAGTTATGAAAAAAAAAGTTGAAACTTTCATTAAAATGTGTGTGTCATGTCCATTTTATTTCCTACAGGGTCATGTCTAGCATAAAATTTAAGATGAAAAAAAGACCTATCCAATGGTGCTACTTTCATCGCGCTATGATTATTGGTTGCTGAGTTATGAAAAAAAAAGTTGAAACTTTCATTAAAATGTGTGTGTCATGTCCATTTTATTTCCTACAGGGTCATGTCTAGCATAAAATTTAAGATGAAAAAAAGACCTATCCAATGGTGCTACTTTCATCGCGCTATGATTATTGGTTGCTGAGTTATGAAAAAAAAAGTTGAAACTTTCATTAAAATGTGTGTGTCATGTCCATTTTATTTCCTACAGGGTCATGTCTAGCATAAAATTTAAGATGAAAAAAAGACCTATCCAATGGTGCTACTTTCATCGCGCTATGATTATTGGTTGCTGAGTTATGAAAAAAAAAGTTGAAACTTTCATTAAAATGTGTGTGTCATGTCCATTTTATTTCCTACAGGGTCATGTCTAGCATAAAATTTAAGATGAAAAAAAGACCTATCCAATGGTGCTACTTTCATCGCGCTATGATTATTGGTTGCTGAGTTATGAAAAAAAAAGTTGAAACTTTCATTAAAATGTGTGTGTCATGTCCATTTTATTTCCTACAGGGTCATGTCTAGCATAAAATTTAAGATGAAAAAAAGACCTATCCAATGGTGCTACTTTCATCGCGCTATGATTATTGGTTGCTGAGTTATGAAAAAAAAAGTTGAAACTTTCATTAAAATGTGTGTGTCATGTCCATTTTATTTCCTACAGGGTCATGTCTAGCATAAAATTTAAGATGAAAAAAAGACCTATCCAATGGTGCTACTTTCATATATTTCTTTAAAAAATTTACATGTTATTATACCAAGAGTTGATTAAAAAAAAATTACATGTTATTATACCAAGAGTTGATTGTTATTATTATAATAATTACATGTTATTATACCAAGAGTTGATTGTTTTCCACCGCCCCCCAAACCCCCTATAACACATCAAATCAAGCGCTCGCTGCTAGTTTAGCATAAAACGTTGATTCGATCTGGTGTTAATTGTATTATGTAGTGTTTGCTACTTGCTTATATTCTAACAAATCGTCAAAAAGTATCACTGAACTATATTATTTTCTTTTACGCTTGCAAGTACGTTCAATGTAAAATTTTACTTCGAATCCTAGCATAAAATTTAAGATGAAAAAAAGACCTATCCAATGGTGCTACTTTCATCGCGCTATGATTATTGGTTGCTGAGTTATGAAAAAAAAAGTTGAAACTTTCATTAAAATGTGTGTGTCATGTCCATTTTATTTCCTACAGGGTCATGTCTAGCATAAAATTTAAGATGAAAAAAAGACCTATCCAATGGTGCTACTTTCATCGCGCTATGATTATTGGTTGCTGAGTTATGAAAAAAAAAGTTGAAACTTTCATTAAAATGTGTGTGTCATGTCCATTTTATTTCCTACAGGGTCATGTCTAGCATAAAATTTAAGATGAAAAAAAGACCTATCCAATGGTGCTACTTTCATCGCGCTATGATTATTGGTTGCTGAGTTATGAAAAAAAAAGTTGAAACTTTCATTAAAATGTGTGTGTCATGTCCATTTTATTTCCTACAGGGTCATGTCTAGCATAAAATTTAAGATGAAAAAAAGACCTATCCAATGGTGCTACTTTCATCGCGCTATGATTATTGGTTGCTGAGTTATGAAAAAAAAAGTTGAAACTTTCATTAAAATGTGTGTGTCATGTCCATTTTATTTCCTACAGGGTCATGTCTAGCATAAAATTTAAGATGAAAAAAAGACCTATCCAATGGTGCTACTTTCATCGCGCTATGATTATTGGTTGCTGAGTTATGAAAAAAAAAGTTGAAACTTTCATTAAAATGTGTGTGTCATGTCCATTTTATTTCCTACAGGGTCATGTCTAGCATAAAATTTAAGATGAAAAAAAGACCTATCCAATGGTGCTACTTTCATCGCGCTATGATTATTGGTTGCTGAGTTATGAAAAAAAAAGTTTAAACTTTCATTAAAATGTGTGTGTCATGTCCATTTTATTTCCTACAGGGTCATGTCTAGCATAAAATTTAAGATGAAAAAAAGACCTATCCAATGGTGCTACTTTCATCGCGCTATGATTATTGGTTGCTGAGTTATGAAAAAAAAAGTTGAAACTTTCATTAAAATGTGTGTGTCATGTCCATTTTATTTCCTACAGGGTCATGTCTAGCATAAAATTTAAGATGAAAAAAAGACCTATCCAATGGTGCTACTTTCATCGCGCTATGATTATTGGTTGCTGAGTTATGAAAAAAAAAGTTGAAACTTTCATTAAAATGTGTGTGTCATGTCCATTTTATTTCCTACAGGGTCATGTCTAGCATAAAATTTAAGATGAAAAAAAGACCTATCCAATGGTGCTACTTTCATCGCGCTATGATTATTGGTTGCTGAGTTATGAAAAAAAAAGTTGAAACTTTCATTAAAATGTGTGTGTCATGTCCATTTTATTTCCTACAGGGTCATGTCTAGCATAAAATTTAAGATGAAAAAAAGACCTATCCAATGGTGCTACTTTCATCGCGCTATGATTATTGGTTGCTGAGTTATGAAAAAAAAAGTTGAAACTTTCATTAAAATGTGTGTGTCATGTCCATTTTATTTCCTACAGGGTCATGTCTAGCATAAAATTTAAGATGAAAAAAAGACCTATCCAATGGTGCTACTTTCATCGCGCTATGATTATTGGTTGCTGAGTTATGAAAAAAAAAGTTGAAACTTTCATTAAAATGTGTGTGTCATGTCCATTTTATTTCCTACAGGGTCATGTCTAGCATAAAATTTAAGATGAAAAAAAGACCTATCCAATGGTGCTACTTTCATATATTTCTTTAAAAAATTTACATGTTATTATACCAAGAGTTGATTAAAAAAAAATTACATGTTATTATACCAAGAGTTGATTGTTATTATTATAATAATTACATGTTATTATACCAAGAGTTGATTGTTTTCCACCGCCCCCCAAACCCCCTATAACACATCAAATCAAGCGCTCGCTGCTAGTTTAGCATAAAACGTTGATTCGATCTGGTGTTAATTGTATTATGTAGTGTTTGCTACTTGCTTATATTCTAACAAATCGTCAAAAAGTATCACTGAACTATATTATTTTCTTTTACGCTTGCAAGTACGTTCAATGTAAAATTTTACTTCGAATCCTAGCATAAAATTTAAAATGAAAAAAAGACCTATCCAATGGTGCTACTTTCATCGCGCTATGATTATTGGTTGCTGAGTTATGAAAAAAAAAGTTGAAACTTTCATTAAAATGTGTGTGTCATGTCCATTTTATTTCCTACAGGGTCATGTCTAGCATAAAATTTAAGATGAAAAAAAGACCTATCCAATGGTGCTACTTTCATCGCGCTATGATTATTGGTTGCTGAGTTATGAAAAAAAAAGTTGAAACTTTCATTAAAATGTGTGTGTCATGTCCATTTTATTTCCTACAGGGTCATGTCTAGCATAAAATTTAAGATGAAAAAAAGACCTATCCAATGGTGCTACTTTCATCGCGCTATGATTATTGGTTGCTGAGTTATGAAAAAAAAAGTTGAAACTTTCATTAAAATGTGTGTGTCATGTCCATTTTATTTCCTACAGGGTCATGTCTAGCATAAAATTTAAGATGAAAAAAAGACCTATCCAATGGTGCTACTTTCATCGCGCTATGATTATTGGTTGCTGAGTTATGAAAAAAAAAGTTGAAACTTTCATTAAAATGTGTGTGTCATGTCCATTTTATTTCCTACAGGGTCATGTCTAGCATAAAATTTAAGATGAAAAAAAGACCTATCCAATGGTGCTACTTTCATCGCGCTATGATTATTGGTTGCTGAGTTATGAAAAAAAAAGTTGAAACTTTCATTAAAATGTGTGTGTCATGTCCATTTTATTTCCTACAGGGTCATGTCTAGCATAAAATTTAAGATGAAAAAAAGACCTATCCAATGGTGCTACTTTCATCGCGCTATGATTATTGGTTGCTGAGTTATGAAAAAAAAAGTTGAAACTTTCATTAAAATGTGTGTGTCATGTCCATTTTATTTCCTACAGGGTCATGTCTAGCATAAAATTTAAGATGAAAAAAAGACCTATCCAATGGTGCTACTTTCATCGCGCTATGATTATTGGTTGCTGAGTTATGAAAAAAAAAGTTGAAACTTTCATTAAAATGTGTGTGTCATGTCCATTTTATTTCCTACAGGGTCATGTCTAGCATAAAATTTAAGATGAAAAAAAGACCTATCCAATGGTGCTACTTTCATCGCGCTATGATTATTGGTTGCTGAGTTATGAAAAAAAAAGTTGAAACTTTCATTAAAATGTGTGTGTCATGTCCATTTTATTTCCTACAGGGTCATGTCTAGCATAAAATTTAAGATGAAAAAAAGACCTATCCAATGGTGCTACTTTCATATATTTCTTTAAAAAATTTACATGTTATTATACCAAGAGTTGATTAAAAAAAAATTACATGTTATTATACCAAGAGTTGATTGTTATTATTATAATAATTACATGTTATTATACCAAGAGTTGATTGTTATTATTATAATAATTACATGTTATTATACCAAGAGTTGATTGTTTTCCACCGCCCCCCAAACCCCCTATAACACATCAAATCAAGCGCTCGCTGCTAGTTTAGCATAAAACGTTGATTCGATCTGGTGTTAATTGTATTATGTAGTGTTTGCTACTTGCTTATATTCTAACAAATCGTCAAAAAGTATCACTGAACTATATTATTTTCTTTTACGCTTGCAAGTACGTTCAATGTAAAATTTTACTTCGAATCCTAGCATAAAATTTAAGATGAAAAAAAGACCTATCCAATGGTGCTACTTTCATCGCGCTATGATTATTGGTTGCTGAGTTATGAAAAAAAAAGTTGAAACTTTCATTAAAATGTGTGTGTCATGTCCATTTTATTTCCTACAGGGTCATGTCTAGCATAAAATTTAAGATGAAAAAAAGACCTATCCAATGGTGCTACTTTCATCGCGCTATGATTATTGGTTGCTGAGTTATGAAAAAAAAAGTTGAAACTTTCATTAAAATGTGTGTGTCATGTCCATTTTATTTCCTACAGGGTCATGTCTAGCATAAAATTTAAGATGAAAAAAAGACCTATCCAATGGTGCTACTTTCATCGCGCTATGATTATTGGTTGCTGAGTTATGAAAAAAAAAGTTGAAACTTTCATTAAAATGTGTGTGTCATGTCCATTTTATTTCCTACAGGGTCATGTCTAGCATAAAATTTAAGATGAAAAAAAGACCTATCCAATGGTGCTACTTTCATCGCGCTATGATTATTGGTTGCTGAGTTATGAAAAAAAAAGTTGAAACTTTCATTAAAATGTGTGTGTCATGTCCATTTTATTTCCTACAGGGTCATGTCTAGCATAAAATTTAAGATGAAAAAAAGACCTATCCAATGGTGCTACTTTCATCGCGCTATGATTATTGGTTGCTGAGTTATGAAAAAAAAAGTTGAAACTTTCATTAAAATGTGTGTGTCATGTCCATTTTATTTCCTACAGGGTCATGTCTAGCATAAAATTTAAGATGAAAAAAAGACCTATCCAATGGTGCTACTTTCATCGCGCTATGATTATTGGTTGCTGAGTTATGAAAAAAAAAGTTGAAACTTTCATTAAAATGTGTGTGTCATGTCCATTTTATTTCCTACAGGGTCATGTCTAGCATAAAATTTAAGATGAAAAAAAGACCTATCCAATGGTGCTACTTTCATCGCGCTATGATTATTGGTTGCTGAGTTATGAAAAAAAAAGTTGAAACTTTCATTAAAATGTGTGTGTCATGTCCATTTTATTTCCTACAGGGTCATGTCTAGCATAAAATTTAAGATGAAAAAAAGACCTATCCAATGGTGCTACTTTCATCGCGCTATGATTATTGGTTGCTGAGTTATGAAAAAAAAAGTTGAAACTTTCATTAAAATGTGTGTGTCATGTCCATTTTATTTCCTACAGGGTCATGTCTAGCATAAAATTTAAGATGAAAAAAAGACCTATCCAATGGTGCTACTTTCATCGCGCTATGATTATTGGTTGCTGAGTTATGAAAAAAAAAGTTGAAACTTTCATTAAAATGTGTGTGTCATGTCCATTTTATTTCCTACAGGGTCATGTCTAGCATAAAATTTAAGATGAAAAAAAGACCTATCCAATGGTGCTACTTTCATCGCGCTATGATTATTGGTTGCTGAGTTATGAAAAAAAAAGTTGAAACTTTCATTAAAATGTGTGTGTCATGTCCATTTTATTTCCTACAGGGTCATGTCTAGCATAAAATTTAAGATGAAAAAAAGACCTATCCAATGGTGCTACTTTCATCGCGCTATGATTATTGGTTGCTGAGTTATGAAAAAAAAAGTTGAAACTTTCATTAAAATGTGTGTGTCATGTCCATTTTATTTCCTACAGGGTCATGTCTAGCATAAAATTTAAGATGAAAAAAAGACCTATCCAATGGTGCTACTTTCATATATTTCTTTAAAAAATTTACATGTTATTATACCAAGAGTTGATTAAAAAAAAATTACATGTTATTATACCAAGAGTTGATTGTTATTATTATAATAATTACATGTTATTATACCAAGAGTTGATTGTTTTCCACCGCCCCCCAAACCCCCTATAACACATCAAATCAAGCGCTCGCTGCTAGTTTAGCATAAAACGTTGATTCGATCTGGTGTTAATTGTATTATGTAGTGTTTGCTACTTGCTTATATTCTAACAAATCGTCAAAAAGTATCACTGAACTATATTATTTTCTTTTACGCTTGCAAGTACGTTCAATGTAAAATTTTACTTCGAATCCTAGCATAAAATTTAAGATGAAAAAAAGACCTATCCAATGGTGCTACTTTCATCGCGCTATGATTATTGGTTGCTGAGTTATGAAAAAAAAAGTTGAAACTTTCATTAAAATGTGTGTGTCATGTCCATTTTATTTCCTACAGGGTCATGTCTAGCATAAAATTTAAGATGAAAAAAAGACCTATCCAATGGTGCTACTTTCATCGCGCTATGATTATTGGTTGCTGAGTTATGAAAAAAAAAGTTGAAACTTTCATTAAAATGTGTGTGTCATGTCCATTTTATTTCCTACAGGGTCATGTCTAGCATAAAATTTAAGATGAAAAAAAGACCTATCCAATGGTGCTACTTTCATCGCGCTATGATTATTGGTTGCTGAGTTATGAAAAAAAAAGTTGAAACTTTCATTAAAATGTGTGTGTCATGTCCATTTTATTTCCTACAGGGTCATGTCTAGCATAAAATTTAAGATGAAAAAAAGACCTATCCAATGGTGCTACTTTCATCGCGCTATGATTATTGGTTGCTGAGTTATGAAAAAAAAAGTTGAAACTTTCATTAAAATGTGTGTGTCATGTCCATTTTATTTCCTACAGGGTCATGTCTAGCATAAAATTTAAGATGAAAAAAAGACCTATCCAATGGTGCTACTTTCATCGCGCTATGATTATTGGTTGCTGAGTTATGAAAAAAAAAGTTGAAACTTTCATTAAAATGTGTGTGTCATGTCCATTTTATTTCCTACAGGGTCATGTCTAGCATAAAATTTAAGATGAAAAAAAGACCTATCCAATGGTGCTACTTTCATCGCGCTATGATTATTGGTTGCTGAGTTATGAAAAAAAAAGTTGAAACTTTCATTAAAATGTGTGTGTCATGTCCATTTTATTTCCTACAGGGTCATGTCTAGCATAAAATTTAAGATGAAAAAAAGACCTATCCAATGGTGCTACTTTCATCGCGCTATGATTATTGGTTGCTGAGTTATGAAAAAAAAAGTTGAAACTTTCATTAAAATGTGTGTGTCATGTCCATTTTATTTCCTACAGGGTCATGTCTAGCATAAAATTTAAGATGAAAAAAAGACCTATCCAATGGTGCTACTTTCATCGCGCTATGATTATTGGTTGCTGAGTTATGAAAAAAAAAGTTGAAACTTTCATTAAAATGTGTGTGTCATGTCCATTTTATTTCCTACAGGGTCATGTCTAGCATAAAATTTAAGATGAAAAAAAGACCTATCCAATGGTGCTACTTTCATCGCGCTATGATTATTGGTTGCTGAGTTATGAAAAAAAAAGTTGAAACTTTCATTAAAATGTGTGTGTCATGTCCATTTTATTTCCTACAGGGTCATGTCTAGCATAAAATTTAAGATGAAAAAAAGACCTATCCAATGGTGCTACTTTCATCGCGCTATGATTATTGGTTGCTGAGTTATGAAAAAAAAAGTTGAAACTTTCATTAAAATGTGTGTGTCATGTCCATTTTATTTCCTACAGGGTCATGTCTAGCATAAAATTTAAGATGAAAAAAAGACCTATCCAATGGTGCTACTTTCATCGCGCTATGATTATTGGTTGCTGAGTTATGAAAAAAAAAGTTGAAACTTTCATTAAAATGTGTGTGTCATGTCCATTTTATTTCCTACAGGGTCATGTCTAGCATAAAATTTAAGATGAAAAAAAGACCTATCCAATGGTGCTACTTTCATCGCGCTATGATTATTGGTTGCTGAGTTATGAAAAAAAAAGTTGAAACTTTCATTAAAATGTGTGTGTCATGTCCATTTTATTTCCTACAGGGTCATGTCTAGCATAAAATTTAAGATGAAAAAAAGACCTATCCAATGGTGCTACTTTCATCGCGCTATGATTATTGGTTGCTGAGTTATGAAAAAAAAAGTTGAAACTTTCATTAAAATGTGTGTGTCATGTCCATTTTATTTCCTACAGGGTCATGTCTAGCATAAAATTTAAGATGAAAAAAAGACCTATCCAATGGTGCTACTTTCATCGCGCTATGATTATTGGTTGCTGAGTTATGAAAAAAAAAGTTGAAACTTTCATTAAAATGTGTGTGTCATGTCCATTTTATTTCCTACAGGGTCATGTCTAGCATAAAATTTAAGATGAAAAAAAGACCTATCCAATGGTGCTACTTTCATCGCGCTATGATTATTGGTTGCTGAGTTATGAAAAAAAAAGTTGAAACTTTCATTAAAATGTGTGTGTCATGTCCATTTTATTTCCTACAGGGTCATGTCTAGCATAAAATTTAAGATGAAAAAAAGACCTATCCAATGGTGCTACTTTCATCGCGCTATGATTATTGGTTGCTGAGTTATGAAAAAAAAAGTTGAAACTTTCATTAAAATGTGTGTGTCATGTCCATTTTATTTCCTACAGGGTCATGTCTAGCATAAAATTTAAGATGAAAAAAAGACCTATCCAATGGTGCTACTTTCATATATTTCTTTAAAAAATTTACATGTTATTATACCAAGAGTTGATTAAAAAAAAATTACATGTTATTATACCAAGAGTTGATTGTTATTATTATAATAATTACATGTTATTATACCAAGAGTTGATTGTTTTCCACCGCCCCCCAAACCCCCTATAACACATCAAATCAAGCGCTCGCTGCTAGTTTAGCATAAAACGTTGATTCGATCTGGTGTTAATTGTATTATGTAGTGTTTGCTACTTGCTTATATTCTAACAAATCGTCAAAAAGTATCACTGAACTATATTATTTTCTTTTACGCTTGCAAGTACGTTCAATGTAAAATTTTACTTCGAATCCTAGCATAAAATTTAAGATGAAAAAAAGACCTATCCAATGGTGCTACTTTCATCGCGCTATGATTATTGGTTGCTGAGTTATGAAAAAAAAAGTTGAAACTTTCATTAAAATGTGTGTGTCATGTCCATTTTATTTCCTACAGGGTCATGTCTAGCATAAAATTTAAGATGAAAAAAAGACCTATCCAATGGTGCTACTTTCATCGCGCTATGATTATTGGTTGCTGAGTTATGAAAAAAAAAGTTGAAACTTTCATTAAAATGTGTGTGTCATGTCCATTTTATTTCCTACAGGGTCATGTCTAGCATAAAATTTAAGATGAAAAAAAGACCTATCCAATGGTGCTACTTTCATCGCGCTATGATTATTGGTTGCTGAGTTATGAAAAAAAAAGTTGAAACTTTCATTAAAATGTGTGTGTCATGTCCATTTTATTTCCTACAGGGTCATGTCTAGCATAAAATTTAAGATGAAAAAAAGACCTATCCAATGGTGCTACTTTCATCGCGCTATGATTATTGGTTGCTGAGTTATGAAAAAAAAAGTTGAAACTTTCATTAAAATGTGTGTGTCATGTCCATTTTATTTCCTACAGGGTCATGTCTAGCATAAAATTTAAGATGAAAAAAAGACCTATCCAATGGTGCTACTTTCATCGCGCTATGATTATTGGTTGCTGAGTTATGAAAAAAAAAGTTGAAACTTTCATTAAAATGTGTGTGTCATGTCCATTTTATTTCCTACAGGGTCATGTCTAGCATAAAATTTAAGATGAAAAAAAGACCTATCCAATGGTGCTACTTTCATCGCGCTATGATTATTGGTTGCTGAGTTATGAAAAAAAAAGTTGAAACTTTCATTAAAATGTGTGTGTCATGTCCATTTTATTTCCTACAGGGTCATGTCTAGCATAAAATTTAAGATGAAAAAAAGACCTATCCAATGGTGCTACTTTCATATATTTCTTTAAAAAATTTACATGTTATTATACCAAGAGTTGATTAAAAAAAAATTACATGTTATTATACCAAGAGTTGATTGTTATTATTATAATAATTACATGTTATTATACCAAGAGTTGATTGTTTTCCACCGCCCCCCAAACCCCCTATAACACATCAAATCAAGCGCTCGCTGCTAGTTTAGCATAAAACGTTGATTCGATCTGGTGTTAATTGTATTATGTAGTGTTTGCTACTTGCTTATATTCTAACAAATCGTCAAAAAGTATCACTGAACTATATTATTTTCTTTTACGCTTGCAAGTACGTTCAATGTAAAATTTTACTTCGAATCCTAGCATAAAATTTAAGATGAAAAAAAGACCTATCCAATGGTGCTACTTTCATCGCGCTATGATTATTGGTTGCTGAGTTATGAAAAAAAAAGTTGAAACTTTCATTAAAATGTGTGTGTCATGTCCATTTTATTTCCTACAGGGTCATGTCTAGCATAAAATTTAAGATGAAAAAAAGACCTATCCAATGGTGCTACTTTCATCGCGCTATGATTATTGGTTGCTGAGTTATGAAAAAAAAAGTTGAAACTTTCATTAAAATGTGTGTGTCATGTCCATTTTATTTCCTACAGGGTCATGTCTAGCATAAAATTTAAGATGAAAAAAAGACCTATCCAATGGTGCTACTTTCATCGCGCTATGATTATTGGTTGCTGAGTTATGAAAAAAAAAGTTGAAACTTTCATTAAAATGTGTGTGTCATGTCCATTTTATTTCCTACAGGGTCATGTCTAGCATAAAATTTAAGATGAAAAAAAGACCTATCCAATGGTGCTACTTTCATCGCGCTATGATTATTGGTTGCTGAGTTATGAAAAAAAAAGTTGAAACTTTCATTAAAATGTGTGTGTCATGTCCATTTTATTTCCTACAGGGTCATGTCTAGCATAAAATTTAAGATGAAAAAAAGACCTATCCAATGGTGCTACTTTCATCGCGCTATGATTATTGGTTGCTGAGTTATGAAAAAAAAAGTTGAAACTTTCATTAAAATGTGTGTGTCATGTCCATTTTATTTCCTACAGGGTCATGTCTAGCATAAAATTTAAGATGAAAAAAAGACCTATCCAATGGTGCTACTTTCATCGCGCTATGATTATTGGTTGCTGAGTTATGAAAAAAAAAGTTGAAACTTTCATTAAAATGTGTGTGTCATGTCCATTTTATTTCCTACAGGGTCATGTCTAGCATAAAATTTAAGATGAAAAAAAGACCTATCCAATGGTGCTACTTTCATCGCGCTATGATTATTGGTTGCTGAGTTATGAAAAAAAAAGTTGAAACTTTCATTAAAATGTGTGTGTCATGTCCATTTTATTTCCTACAGGGTCATGTCTAGCATAAAATTTAAGATGAAAAAAAGACCTATCCAATGGTGCTACTTTCATCGCGCTATGATTATTGGTTGCTGAGTTATGAAAAAAAAAGTTGAAACTTTCATTAAAATGTGTGTGTCATGTCCATTTTATTTCCTACAGGGTCATGTCTAGCATAAAATTTAAGATGAAAAAAAGACCTATCCAATGGTGCTACTTTCATCGCGCTATGATTATTGGTTGCTGAGTTATGAAAAAAAAAGTTGAAACTTTCATTAAAATGTGTGTGTCATGTCCATTTTATTTCCTACAGGGTCATGTCTAGCATAAAATTTAAGATGAAAAAAAGACCTATCCAATGGTGCTACTTTCATCGCGCTATGATTATTGGTTGCTGAGTTATGAAAAAAAAAGTTGAAACTTTCATTAAAATGTGTGTGTCATGTCCATTTTATTTCCTACAGGGTCATGTCTAGCATAAAATTTAAGATGAAAAAAAGACCTATCCAATGGTGCTACTTTCATATATTTCTTTAAAAAATTTACATGTTATTATACCAAGAGTTGATTAAAAAAAAATTACATGTTATTATACCAAGAGTTGATTGTTATTATTATAATAATTACATGTTATTATACCAAGAGTTGATTGTTTTCCACCGCCCCCCAAACCCCCTATAACACATCAAATCAAGCGCTCGCTGCTAGTTTAGCATAAAACGTTGATTCGATCTGGTGTTAATTGTATTATGTAGTGTTTGCTACTTGCTTATATTCTAACAAATCGTCAAAAAGTATCACTGAACTATATTATTTTCTTTTACGCTTGCAAGTACGTTCAATGTAAAATTTTACTTCGAATCCTAGCATAAAATTTAAGATGAAAAAAAGACCTATCCAATGGTGCTACTTTCATCGCGCTATGATTATTGGTTGCTGAGTTATGAAAAAAAAAGTTGAAACTTTCATTAAAATGTGTGTGTCATGTCCATTTTATTTCCTACAGGGTCATGTCTAGCATAAAATTTAAGATGAAAAAAAGACCTATCCAATGGTGCTACTTTCATCGCGCTATGATTATTGGTTGCTGAGTTATGAAAAAAAAAGTTGAAACTTTCATTAAAATGTGTGTGTCATGTCCATTTTATTTCCTACAGGGTCATGTCTAGCATAAAATTTAAGATGAAAAAAAGACCTATCCAATGGTGCTACTTTCATCGCGCTATGATTATTGGTTGCTGAGTTATGAAAAAAAAAGTTGAAACTTTCATTAAAATGTGTGTGTCATGTCCATTTTATTTCCTACAGGGTCATGTCTAGCATAAAATTTAAGATGAAAAAAAGACCTATCCAATGGTGCTACTTTCATCGCGCTATGATTATTGGTTGCTGAGTTATGAAAAAAAAAGTTGAAACTTTCATTAAAATGTGTGTGTCATGTCCATTTTATTTCCTACAGGGTCATGTCTAGCATAAAATTTAAGATGAAAAAAAGACCTATCCAATGGTGCTACTTTCATCGCGCTATGATTATTGGTTGCTGAGTTATGAAAAAAAAAGTTGAAACTTTCATTAAAATGTGTGTGTCATGTCCATTTTATTTCCTACAGGGTCATGTCTAGCATAAAATTTAAGATGAAAAAAAGACCTATCCAATGGTGCTACTTTCATCGCGCTATGATTATTGGTTGCTGAGTTATGAAAAAAAAAGTTGAAACTTTCATTAAAATGTGTGTGTCATGTCCATTTTATTTCCTACAGGGTCATGTCTAGCATAAAATTTAAGATGAAAAAAAGACCTATCCAATGGTGCTACTTTCATCGCGCTATGATTATTGGTTGCTGAGTTATGAAAAAAAAAGTTGAAACTTTCATTAAAATGTGTGTGTCATGTCCATTTTATTTCCTACAGGGTCATGTCTAGCATAAAATTTAAGATGAAAAAAAGACCTATCCAATGGTGCTACTTTCATCGCGCTATGATTATTGGTTGCTGAGTTATGAAAAAAAAAGTTGAAACTTTCATTAAAATGTGTGTGTCATGTCCATTTTATTTCCTACAGGGTCATGTCTAGCATAAAATTTAAGATGAAAAAAAGACCTATCCAATGGTGCTACTTTCATCGCGCTATGATTATTGGTTGCTGAGTTATGAAAAAAAAAGTTGAAACTTTCATTAAAATGTGTGTGTCATGTCCATTTTATTTCCTACAGGGTCATGTCTAGCATAAAATTTAAGATGAAAAAAAGACCTATCCAATGGTGCTACTTTCATCGCGCTATGATTATTGGTTGCTGAGTTATGAAAAAAAAAGTTGAAACTTTCATTAAAATGTGTGTGTCATGTCCATTTTATTTCCTACAGGGTCATGTCTAGCATAAAATTTAAGATGAAAAAAAGACCTATCCAATGGTGCTACTTTCATCGCGCTATGATTATTGGTTGCTGAGTTATGAAAAAAAAAGTTGAAACTTTCATTAAAATGTGTGTGTCATGTCCATTTTATTTCCTACAGGGTCATGTCTAGCATAAAATTTAAGATGAAAAAAAGACCTATCCAATGGTGCTACTTTCATCGCGCTATGATTATTGGTTGCTGAGTTATGAAAAAAAAAGTTGAAACTTTCATTAAAATGTGTGTGTCATGTCCATTTTATTTCCTACAGGGTCATGTCTAGCATAAAATTTAAGATGAAAAAAAGACCTATCCAATGGTGCTACTTTCATCGCGCTATGATTATTGGTTGCTGAGTTATGAAAAAAAAAGTTGAAACTTTCATTAAAATGTGTGTGTCATGTCCATTTTATTTCCTACAGGGTCATGTCTAGCATAAAATTTAAGATGAAAAAAAGACCTATCCAATGGTGCTACTTTCATCGCGCTATGATTATTGGTTGCTGAGTTATGAAAAAAAAAGTTGAAACTTTCATTAAAATGTGTGTGTCATGTCCATTTTATTTCCTACAGGGTCATGTCTAGCATAAAATTTAAGATGAAAAAAAGACCTATCCAATGGTGCTACTTTCATCGCGCTATGATTATTGGTTGCTGAGTTATGAAAAAAAAAGTTGAAACTTTCATTAAAATGTGTGTGTCATGTCCATTTTATTTCCTACAGGGTCATGTCTAGCATAAAATTTAAGATGAAAAAAAGACCTATCCAATGGTGCTACTTTCATCGCGCTATGATTATTGGTTGCTGAGTTATGAAAAAAAAAGTTGAAACTTTCATTAAAATGTGTGTGTCATGTCCATTTTATTTCCTACAGGGTCATGTCTAGCATAAAATTTAAGATGAAAAAAAGACCTATCCAATGGTGCTACTTTCATCGCGCTATGATTATTGGTTGCTGAGTTATGAAAAAAAAAGTTGAAACTTTCATTAAAATGTGTGTGTCATGTCCATTTTATTTCCTACAGGGTCATGTCTAGCATAAAATTTAAGATGAAAAAAAGACCTATCCAATGGTGCTACTTTCATCGCGCTATGATTATTGGTTGCTGAGTTATGAAAAAAAAAGTTGAAACTTTCATTAAAATGTGTGTGTCATGTCCATTTTATTTCCTACAGGGTCATGTCTAGCATAAAATTTAAGATGAAAAAAAGACCTATCCAATGGTGCTACTTTCATCGCGCTATGATTATTGGTTGCTGAGTTATGAAAAAAAAAGTTGAAACTTTCATTAAAATGTGTGTGTCATGTCCATTTTATTTCCTACAGGGTCATGTCTAGCATAAAATTTAAGATGAAAAAAAGACCTATCCAATGGTGCTACTTTCATCGCGCTATGATTATTGGTTGCTGAGTTATGAAAAAAAAAGTTGAAACTTTCATTAAAATGTGTGTGTCATGTCCATTTTATTTCCTACAGGGTCATGTCTAGCATAAAATTTAAGATGAAAAAAAGACCTATCCAATGGTGCTACTTTCATCGCGCTATGATTATTGGTTGCTGAGTTATGAAAAAAAAAGTTGAAACTTTCATTAAAATGTGTGTGTCATGTCCATTTTATTTCCTACAGGGTCATGTCTAGCATAAAATTTAAGATGAAAAAAAGACCTATCCAATGGTGCTACTTTCATATATTTCTTTAAAAAATTTACATGTTATTATACCAAGAGTTGATTAAAAAAAAATTACATGTTATTATACCAAGAGTTGATTGTTATTATTATAATAATTACATGTTATTATACCAAGAGTTGATTGTTATTATTATAATAATTACATGTTATTATACCAAGAGTTGATTGTTTTCCACCGCCCCCCAAACCCCCTATAACACATCAAATCAAGCGCTCGCTGCTAGTTTAGCATAAAACGTTGATTCGATCTGGTGTTAATTGTATTATGTAGTGTTTGCTACTTGCTTATATTCTAACAAATCGTCAAAAAGTATCACTGAACTATATTATTTTCTTTTACGCTTGCAAGTACGTTCAATGTAAAATTTTACTTCGAATCCTAGCATAAAATTTAAGATGAAAAAAAGACCTATCCAATGGTGCTACTTTCATCGCGCTATGATTATTGGTTGCTGAGTTATGAAAAAAAAAGTTGAAACTTTCATTAAAATGTGTGTGTCATGTCCATTTTATTTCCTACAGGGTCATGTCTAGCATAAAATTTAAGATGAAAAAAAGACCTATCCAATGGTGCTACTTTCATCGCGCTATGATTATTGGTTGCTGAGTTATGAAAAAAAAAGTTGAAACTTTCATTAAAATGTGTGTGTCATGTCCATTTTATTTCCTACAGGGTCATGTCTAGCATAAAATTTAAGATGAAAAAAAGACCTATCCAATGGTGCTACTTTCATCGCGCTATGATTATTGGTTGCTGAGTTATGAAAAAAAAAGTTGAAACTTTCATTAAAATGTGTGTGTCATGTCCATTTTATTTCCTACAGGGTCATGTCTAGCATAAAATTTAAGATGAAAAAAAGACCTATCCAATGGTGCTACTTTCATCGCGCTATGATTATTGGTTGCTGAGTTATGAAAAAAAAAGTTGAAACTTTCATTAAAATGTGTGTGTCATGTCCATTTTATTTCCTACAGGGTCATGTCTAGCATAAAATTTAAGATGAAAAAAAGACCTATCCAATGGTGCTACTTTCATCGCGCTATGATTATTGGTTGCTGAGTTATGAAAAAAAAAGTTGAAACTTTCATTAAAATGTGTGTGTCATGTCCATTTTATTTCCTACAGGGTCATGTCTAGCATAAAATTTAAGATGAAAAAAAGACCTATCCAATGGTGCTACTTTCATCGCGCTATGATTATTGGTTGCTGAGTTATGAAAAAAAAAGTTGAAACTTTCATTAAAATGTGTGTGTCATGTCCATTTTATTTCCTACAGGGTCATGTCTAGCATAAAATTTAAGATGAAAAAAAGACCTATCCAATGGTGCTACTTTCATCGCGCTATGATTATTGGTTGCTGAGTTATGAAAAAAAAAGTTGAAACTTTCATTAAAATGTGTGTGTCATGTCCATTTTATTTCCTACAGGGTCATGTCTAGCATAAAATTTAAGATGAAAAAAAGACCTATCCAATGGTGCTACTTTCATCGCGCTATGATTATTGGTTGCTGAGTTATGAAAAAAAAAGTT